>PRKT01001390.1:0-90477 GCA_003671525.1 Saccostrea glomerata | reverse complement strand
CATAGCCGTACACAAGTACTATATACAGCATATGCTGAATAAAGTTTTGTTCCTTGATTTGGTGTCACAATGTGAAAATGACGTCACTGTGTAGGTCAATTATGACGAAAAATGGCTGTCTCAGTCGAACTTGTTCAACAATTGCCTGTACAATTTATGATATATCTTGGAAATCCCCTTGAAATAGCGTATGATAATTTGTACACAGTTTATTAAGAAAAATGACTTCCTATAAATTAAATCAATGATTGGATTGGTCTTTCTAGTGAAGGAAGGCAGATGGTTAAAGAAATTACTTGTTATGTTGCCCAGTGAAAGCAAATTTAAAAAGAGATGCGTTTTTAATTAAGCAATTTGCTATCAAAAACATCCAATTTACACTTTGAAATATAGTTGTATATTTCAACAATAATATAATTATTGGATACCTAAGATATTGTATACTTTAGAATTTAGAAAATACCTGATATGAAAAAAAGAGGCACCCATTCTCACTTCACCTTGAAGAAAATGTTTCTCCCGAGACCGAAAATTTGTGTTTTGATGATCGCCATGCTTATTTTTGGAAAGAATATTCTTATCCATCCATTCTGTTGCCGAGATTTGACCATTTCTGACAAATGAAGTGTTCTTGTTACATGTATAAAATTAATTAACATAGTAAAAAAAATAAAACTCAGAAACATTCTTTAGCTTTTGTGACAAAACGCGACGGAGGTGTTCTTGTGACCGCCATTATCACGTGATTCGCGCATGAGCAGAACGACGACCGACGTACATTAAAATTGGAGAGGACTAATTTAAAATATAATATTACTTGTGTTGCATAAAATGCTTTTTAGACTGTCCGATTTTGTTGATCTGGCTAGTCTACCTGTTTTGCAAACAGCTTTTCATGGCAGTTTGCTTTTGGTGGCAGCTTTTTCTTTTGACAACTTTGTGGATTTTGTACTTTTTATTTTTCAAATTATGTTTGCCAAACTTATGATTGTCTTTGTACTTAGGAAATATTCCGGTGTTCTCCCCGTATTTTTTTGTGTTTTATACTTATTGCCATTGAATAAATGGCAATTCTCACTCAATTTACATTGTTTTGTTATATTTCAACTATTTTGTTAGCCTAGCCAGATCACCAGGATTACAAAAAGTGTTCTCTACTAAGTTCTGTTTCTCGGAATCATGCATGTTCACTTTGTCAATATAATGGAAGAAGGGGGTGGTTGGGGATGGTTGGGGGAAGGGAAGTTGAGGAAGGGAGATGGTGGTTTCAATAGTCACCACTTGCCGGTGGAGGGCTACAAATTTTGTCCTATGCTCGGCACTCAGGGCCTTTGAGCAGTGAGGGATTTTTATCGTGCCATCACCTACTGCGACACGGGGCCTCGGTTTATACGGTCTCATCCGAAGGACCGGTCTCCACGTCCGCACCTACTGCGACACGGGGCCTCGGTTTATACGGTCTCATCCGAAGGACCGGTCTCCACGTCCCACAGTGGGATTCGAACCTGCGACGTAAGGATTGACTCCTTACTTCGCGACTCTAGAGCAGACGCTCTAACCACTGCGCCACGCGGGCGACTTTTTATGAAAGAACATTGAATGATTTTATTTTTTTTTACGTTGAAAATAGGATTTAAAAGAATTTGCTCTTGGAAACAATTTTAAAATAAATTAACACCGGTAAAATTACAACGTATATTCATCATAATATAAAACTATGGCTAATGCAAACATATGCTTGGAGTCGGCTATATGTTAAACATATGTTTTAAACATTAATATGATGAATCCATGGATGACATATCAATAAAGATACTCTGATAAACATTTCGAATTCGTTGCGCCGAAATAAAATATCGAGGCATTCAGACTTTCGATTTTTGAGATACTTGCTTTATAATTTCCCATAGGTTCAAATTTGAGGTTGTGACTCTATGATATGAAAAAAATCGATTAGTAAATTTTTACTAAGAATGAATTACACAAAATTAAGTCGAAAACTCTTTCGCTACAAAAAAATCAGTTTTTATACATGTATGCAATAGTATAGTTAACTAACGTTAATCTTTTTATTTTACAAAAAATATTTTGAATAGAGTTTATATATTACTTGTATAGCAAAGGGAAATTCTACTCTAAAAAAGAAAGATGGATAATTTCGCTCTGCTGTGAGATTTCCCTTCGGGGATGAATCCTGTTCTATATAGAGTATTCTGTAAAGTACGTTTCCGTGGGAGGGTGGCTATGGGGGTAATCCTACTCTACAGCACCGGAACTAAAGTAAAGAATGAATACTAAGTAATAGTGGCGTTTACATACACTATATAGGCAGGGAAAGGTAAAGTGAGTTCAAGCCAGGTAAGCATTTAACGTTTATAATGATAAAAGGCAATGTCGATTGGATTTTGGCATGTCTAAAAACATAACATTCAAAGAAAATTTTTGTCTTCTTTCACAAAGAAAAGTTTTATGAAGTGATCGCACGAACAAGTAAAAAAAAAAAAATAAACTCATTTGCGGTAATTGAATTTCTTCGTGTTCATCTTCTTCTTCGCCCTATAACTATAGTCCTGCTGGACACGTTATTACAGGTGACGTAAAAATAGTTCGTAATGAGGACCTTAGATCACTTATTTTAAAAGGTCCTAAATATAGGGAACCCCGATCCTTCAACTGTCAATTCCTTCGGAATTTCATAAATATGGATTCTGTTGAAAATTACGCCAGACGATGGGCCAGATATGAAAAAGAAGACATTGACACCTTGTCAGAATGGATTAAATGTATCAGATCCATGTTAAAGTCACGTATTAAAAGATTAAGGGGCAGTATGAAAACCATCTATTCTTCTGTGTTCAATAAACCAGAAGTGAAAAAAGAATTAGATAGATTACACAATCAGTACGTACTGGTTCCTGCCGACAAAGCAGGCAACAACATTGTCTTCGTTTGTAAGGATCATTATATAAATTGCATTCTAGAAGAACTTGGATTTAATTCTATCAGTGGTAATCCTACTTATACTCATACTTCTCTTTCTAAGGAGAAATTCTTCAAAACCACCTGTCAGTTTTGAATACTTTTAATATTCCACAGAGCCAAAATGAATATGAACTACCTTATATATATTGGATTCCGAAACTTCATAAGAATCCTTACAAACAAAGATACATTGCAGGTTCCAGTAAATGTTCAACCAAGCCTCTTTCGTTACTTCTCACTAAAATATTGACAGTAGTGAAAGAAAAACTTTAAGAGTACGGTACAACTATATGTTCAAGAAGTGGTGTAAATCAGATGTGGATACTTAAAAATTCTAAAGAACTTTTGGACAATTTGAAATCACAAGACTTTACATAAAATCAACAGCTTAAAAACTTATGACTTTTCAACTTTATACACAACAATTCCCCACGACAAATTAAAATCCAGGCTTTTTTATATCATTGACAGCTGCTTCTTCAACAAAAATGGAACTCGTAAATTTACTTACCTCGTCATTGGTCATTTGAAAAATTATTTTGTTAAAACAGATTCTGATTGCACACATAAGTACTCTGAAGTTGACATCAAGAAGATGCTTGAGTTTCTGATTGACAATATCTATGTGGTTTTTGGAGACCAGGTATTCCAACAATCAATTGGAATTCCCATGGGTACAAATTGCGTAATTAGCAGACTTATTTTTATATTTATATGAAGCAGAATTTATGCAAAATCTTATGCGTGAAAAGAAGAAAACACTTGCTGTGACCTTCAACTCGACATTTAGATATATCGACGACGTATTGTCAATTGATAATGATAATTTCCATTCCTACGTCGACACGATATATCCTGGTGAGCTTGAGATAAAAGATACCACAGAGTCCGACACTTCTGCTTCTTACTTGGATATTTTACTTGAAAAAGACACTAATGGTAATCTAACAACCAAGTTATATGATAAACGTGATGACTTTAACTTTTCTATCGTCAACTTCCCTTACTTATGCAGCAACATACCTTCATCACCTGCATACGGAGTATATATATCTCAGTTGATTCGATACGCAAGTGCATGCTCTACGTATGAACAATTTCTTAAACGAGGTAAATTACTGACAAGCAAGTTGATGAAACAAGAATATCAACAGTCTCGTTTAAAGTCATCATTTCGTAAATTTTATGGTCGATACAATGACCTTGTCAGCAAATACAATTTATCATTGAATGAAATGCTGACTGACGTTTTTCATACCAATTGTTAGTCCATTATTTATACACTGAATTGACGACGGATTTTTTCCGTTATTTTCTGATTATGACAACGAGCACACGGCGGGTGTGACCGGTCGGCAGGGGATGCTCACTCCTCCATGGCATCTGATCCCACCTCTGATGTTTCGGAGGTCCGTGTTTGCTCTGCTCTTATTTTGTATATTGTTTAATGGATGTTGAGAATGAATACTGTTCGTTATTTCCATATCCTTCTTTTAAGGGCATTTAAAAATGGCATATTGTGGTATGTGACTTTATCTCATACGTGTGGGTGATACAGGTCGTTGGATAAACTTGTGCTTTATCAACGGGTAGATGCTTTATCAATAGCACTTCCGGTTTTGACACGATCCCTCGCTTCAAAATTTTATTTGAAACTTTTATTTGTGATCCCTATTATTGCCCTAATAAAATGAATGATAAAGAGCGATAATATCGTTAAAAGCAAGAAAAAGGCTCGTATATGTCAAAGAAGTGTCTTATTTTATCAAGGAACCTGTATTGGCTACTTGAAGACAAATGTTACCCCCCCCCCCTTTTTTAAATCGTTTTCGGAGAAAGTAAAGCCTAGCAGTTAAGTTGTTGTTATAAGATCCCTTTAACATCTTCAATAATGCTTTCTTATATTATACTACGTATGCCTACCTAGTAACGTAGATGTAACTTACCATGGATCAACAATGAATCTACCAGTAGGCCCCTAGCCTTGTCTATCACGTTTTGTACTGTCATCGTCCAAACGAGTTCATTTTCATGATCCAATGGTCCTTACAACTTTCAGTCAGAAGTCCGTTTGATGTAAAGCCCCAGCAATTGTCACATAATGTTTTTAAAGACGCAGATAGCAAAAATTCTAAATTTTGAACAAGATCTACTTTCTTTCGAGGGATGTAAACATCAACGGTGCTACGTCATCAAGTTGTACGTCATCAATTTGAATTTAGCAATCATTCATGTAGTTTCGCAGGGGAAGTCTCAAAGTTTTGTTAAAATGAAAGTCGTATAAGATAAATAGAACATCTATAATTGTGTGATTTGATATTGGCTTTATCCAACTCGTTGAAATGGTGTATATTCGCTCGGCAAGCCTCGCGAATATATACACCATTTCAACTCGTTGGATAAAGCCAATATCAAATCACACAATATAGATATCCTCTATATATTACTAGTAATTATATGCATTGTCTGATCTGCATCCAAGTACCTGAACCATTGGATATTGTACTTACAGTATTATAAATGATCTTTTTTTCAGTTATATGATCGTTCCATTGCACAGAATTTCAAAGGCAACTTGTTTATCCTAATTATAAAAAATAAACCGCTTCTGAATAAAGATCGTTTTTCAAACTAAATCAAAGAATATATTGCAGAAAAGTAGGACACTTTTTAAATCTTAATTTCACACAACGAAGCAGTTATTTAAATAACTGAGGAATATAAATTCCATTTGTTGTTTACATGACGGTACAAAGACTTGTTAAATGACTGTATAGTATAGTGTCATGATCTAGATTCTAATTTTACTGAGTTTTAGTAAATTCAAAACATATGACAACAAATACTGTATTCATATTAACAAACTCCCAATGTTTTTTTTTTAAATAATATCTTATCCAAGGTATTTATAGTGGTAAACGACCATGAATGAATAATAATCAAAATTATAAAAAAAAAATGTTAAGCATAATCAAAGGTTGAGCACAGATATATCCACAGAACTGTACATAATTCTTTGGAAAAAATATATTGACAGACCATGAATTGTTTATCCCATATTTTTCAGACAAGCGAGTTTCAAATCTGTAGATATGGAACAAACTGTTTGATCTTTCTCCGATGAAAGAAGGTTATGCAAAACGAAAATCTTAATGGTGACATACCTTTACCTTTTAAAATTCATCTGCATGATAGGGATAAAAGAGTTAATCTTCAGATTAATTGAGAATACAAATTCATTTGCAGAAAAGTTATAAATTTGAAGTAAAGAAAAAAAAAATGGTATCTTTTTAAGATCTCACATCACAATCAAAATTGACCATGTTCGTTTGTCAAAACAACAATCTAAATAAGATCTTTGATCCGTTCCAGTTTGATTGCTACTTTGTGTAGCGATCAAACTGGAGCGGATCAAAGATCTAGTTTAAATAAGATTGTAAAAAGAACAAGGATACTGAAGGGGATTGATTGAATGTATATTGTTTAACGTTCCTCCTGAGAAATTTTCACTCATATGGAGACGTCTACTGAAGGGGAAATAAAAACCAATGACAGAAACCAAACATCAAGTGAAACTAATGTTGTATAACAAAGAGTCAGTGATTTAAATCATAAATTCTTGTACTGGGCGTGTGGGAAGATACCTTTCCGGGAGTTTGCACTCTATATCTACTATGTAGGAGAATTTCACCCGGGAAAATTGAATCTGGTGTGGGATTTCCAAAGGGGAAATCCTATTCCAGTAAATTTTCATCGGGGAAGATCCTACTTTAGACCGGTAACAGTTCGAAGATCGATATGAAGGTGAATCTAAGAATACTGATCACTTACAAAAAAATCGATCTGATTGTTTATTTTTCAAAATTAAGATTCAGCTTTTTGAACAGCTATTTCAACATGTATTTTTTGATGAATTTGAAAAGTAAAGTCATTTTTTTCTGTTTGTTCAGCATTGAAGCAAAAAGATGGCTACATTTAATAGCTTAAAAGCAAATCGCTACTTCAGCTTAACATTTAGTACTAATGTGATAAGAGAAATAACTCCAGAAAGGTAATGTTCTAGAACCCATCCGATGAAACTAATTTACTTTTTTTCTTTTTTTTTGTCGAGTATTTTCTATATGTTTTCGAAATTATACGTATCTAACACATAAGCATAAAAAAGTAATTATTGAAAATTTACAAAGATTTGAAAAACAAAATTAACAGCGTAGCTTACATATTAATTCACTAAATGTAAATATTGAGATGATCGTTAGTCAATACATGTCTGATAATGTCAGAAAATATACATGTAGCTGAGTACATGTGCTCACTCAGTTTGCAAAACACGCGACTCTCTTCCTTACACGTCACGCAACGCAATTCCTTATTGATCTGTTTACGTCATTCCACCTCAATGTTGGTCTTTTCCATCTTTCTTCTTGGTTGTGATTGCAGCCTTGTTCCCCTTGCTTGTCAATGCAGTATCATCTAATTCATTTACTTTTCGGTTTAAGGAAGTGGATTTAATGCTGGATGCATAGGCGTCGGAACTGGGGGGATGGGGGCTTACCCCCACTTTTTGTGCAAATGTAAATGTATACATAACTAAGGCATTAAAAATTGGAATTTACCTTTTTTTGTAGGTTTAGCCCCCCCCCCTTTTTAATTAGCCCCCCAACACACACACTTTCAATTTGCTTCCGACGACTTAGTAGATGTCGAAGAGAATGTTCGTAAGAAATTTCCTTACGTATATCTTAATAACATTTTAAGACCATCAAATCATTGTAAGAAATCGGAGAGTGTTCATTTTTGCCATTTAATGATATGTGTCATATAAATCAACATACTGAAAGTAATTTTTAAAAATATAACATGAAAAAAAATTTAACATTTTTTATGTATTTTATACATTAATGTAATATAAGAATATACGTTTTTTAAACAGTCATTTAAAATATACGATATAAAACTGTTTGGATTTTAAATGAAAATATTATCGATAACTGTAGAACGGTAGAAAAAGTGATGAAGAAATGGTCCCGCTATATGAGTAAGACGACAAAGAAGGCTGTAAAAATTCCTCATCAGCAAAGTAGTCAGAAGGGTTTTCATTATTGTAAGGCTAAAAATTGACGTACATGTAGCATCTTTTTTTAAAGTTGTGGTCAATCCGAGGAACACTTCCTTGAAAAATCGTAACAAGGAAATAAAACCAAAACAAAAAGAAAAGGAAAGGGGAAATAAAGAAAAAAAAAACAAGCAAAAATAATTAAAAAAAAAGAATGTTGTCAACACACAATGTGTTTTTACTCAAACATTATAACCCTCATTTAACATGTACTCTTATTTGACAATACTCAAACCAAAATGGGTGCCCAAACTTGAAATATTTCTGGAAAAAAGTTGGACTATCCCTGCCCCCTGATGCCACGTGCCTCCTTAATTCTTTGTCACATCCTATTCGACGATTTTATCACCTGTGGTCATTTCTGCTGAAGATAAACTTACACTGTAAGATGTATAAAAAGGTCTGCTCACTTTAAGTTTATTGCTGAAGACCTTTCTCAAGTTAAGATTAAACTAGTACTTTTGTAAAGCTTAATTTCAGAAATTAATGTCTTATAATTATATCTTAAGACTACATTTAATATTTACAGTGTTACGTTATGTTTAATTTGTAGTTTATATACAGTTGTAAAGAAAGTCTATACCAATTTACATTTTTGTCCAAAATATCTGACGTTTTCATGGCTTTTTGTTACTGTATTGATAATGAACATGCCAGGAAAAGGTCAGAACTGGCGCCTTTACGAAAACTGGAAATTTTGCCGTATTCAATCTGATTCGATTTTCGATACTTGCGAACCGAACTGAGAGCCTAAATCAAAATATATATTAATAGCACAATGTTTCTTTTACTCACCAATATCGACGAAAAGAAAATATCACTCCAAACTCACCAATATCGATGAAAGGAAAATATCACTCCAAATTTTGTTAAGGGGCTTGCAAGAATTTTAAAGGCCCAAAACGAAGACACATTTCTACAGTCTAAAAAAAAAAATCATCGAATTGCATAATTTTTAAATGAACCATAACAATGGGATTGGTAAGTACTAAAACTATTGTACTCTTAGTATGTTTTGGTCTGCAAATATCTTCAATAGCCCAAGAAAGCCGCCTCCGGTTAGGGCGGCATTTTCCAGTTTTCGTAATGGCACCGGTTCTGGCGTTTTCCTGGCACGTAAAATATCAAATTCTTAAAAACTTCAGAAACACTTTTTATAAGATATTTCGAACTATCGTATATACACGCCTATAAGTCGGTCGCCTATAAGTCGGTTGTATTTTTTAAAGTTATTTGCAAGGATTTGCCATTGTCCCGCAATGTCGTGCAATTTTTTGCTAGAAACAGATGACAAGTTCAAATTAATGCTTTGATGTTTTACCCTGATTTCAATTGATATTTTAAGAAATGAAGAAGATATCTATTTTAAAATCATAAAAATATAAATATTGTCCTCTTAAGATTAAAAATGAAATAAAATTATAAAATACATTGATATAAAATACATGTAATTGATGTATAAATTTAAAATACATAAATATGATAATGTATCCATACTATGTTCAACGATAGCTGTTGAAAATGATTATAGAATACAATGTACTACGGTTCATTATCCAGAAAAATACCTGTCTTTTTATTACTCGCCTATAAGTCGGACAGAGACTGTTTGACTAAAATTCAACTCCCAAAATACCGACTGAAAGGCGGTTATATACGGTAAGTACATCCGAGAGATCGGACGCATTTCCTTTTCTTTACAACTGAGATAAACTCGAATGAACAAAATCACACTTTAAATATTTAGTAATTATGAATAATATTAATTCTCCTGAGGTATGTTGCTAATCTATAGAAAAAATAATGAAATATATTGATATACCAAAACGTATTTGAGCTCAAAAGTCAACAAACATTACAAAATATGACCTCTACAAGGTGGGATCGTTTCCACGGAGGAGTTAGCATGTTACACAATTCTGAAGTGTTAATCACTTTCGAGAGTAAAATAAATAGTCACTCGATATATCACAAATAATATGAGACAGCTGATCCCGATCACAAAAGAGATGATGGTGAGGTTTCGTGCTCCTTTTGCTTCCCGATGTGCTTTTGCCAAATCACCAACATGGACCGCTTCCTTTGCCATGGAAGCTTCATTGCACCAGTCATTTTTTTTGTTGTATTAATTTCAGCTAAAGGAAGACAACTTAAGTTTTTTTTTTTTTTGGAATAGATCTCTTTGGACTGATGGACTGAGATCCAAGTATGTTGAAAAGAAATACTACGTTATATTTACTTATAAGTGACATTCCAGGTGAATATAAGAATTTATTTATGGATTTATTTTCTCTACATTGATATAAAAATAGGATATGTCGGGAAATTCCAAATTGATACAAGCTTACATCTGACACCCACTTGAACTCTGTAAACATAACATTATAAGCGAATATATAACTTGAGTAGGGTGGTAAGTTGGGGGTGCCGAGAACCCTCCCCTCCTTTCAATACTTTTCCTAATCAAACATTTTTACTTTTTGTGAAGTGTTTGTTTTAATTCCACTACCTTTCAAAATATGTCATATAGAAGATACTGACATTGACATTATTTTCTTTCACGGCAATGAAATAGATTCTAAACATTGCAAAATTTATACGACAGGAGAATTTTATTTACATTGTAACTCTGCTTCTCTCTTTGTAGTTGGTTATGGCTTCGACATATGCAAACAAGTTATGAGTTGTATCATTCAATTATTTGATCATTATAATTAAACAATTATCGCTGTATTTCAGTCAATACAATGATTTAGTCACCTTCTGGGTAAAATATTCACATCGCTTTCCGGACTCGGTGAATATTGTACTCCTCAGGTTGCTAAATCATCATATTGACCTCAAAACAACAATGATTTTATAATATTTTACATTTAATGTATGAATACCTGTTTAGCAGACATTATGGCAAAAATGGCGGTTATACAACAGCAGAACAAAGAAAAAATAGCGGGAATCATCCAGTCTCTGGGAGGAGCTTGAGGTACGACAGTAGGCGTCTGACCAGGATGTGGGCCCTGCAGGACATATGTAAAAAAGATATCGTATGAGCGATTTATATAACATGCACACTGAAATACAAGTAATGTGAATAAGCAGTTATAAAAGATATTTTTGGAGTGTAAAATACAAATTCTGAAATCACTAATCTTTTTCTTTGATTCATGAACATGTACTTTAAGAAATATTTCAAATGATAAAGTGATTTTTTTTACTTATCTCTCTGTTTTAGATTTATCTTTTTATTTTTATTTCTGTACAACCGAACATACAGTATTATATAAGAAATCATTATTGTACAGGACGACAATAATTCAATTTTGATTCAATCAAAGCTTATAAAAAGTTCTTCCATAGCAAATATGAACAAAAGAAGTTCATAAACGTTCTATTTTCCTGTCATTGAAATAGTTAATAACAAATTTGAAATTTTTTTTTCCGATGTCAAACATGCAGCTCATATTGCTTTAAAAATATCCAGTTTAGAAAAAGTAAACTGAATTTATTTTCGTTAAATGAAGCTTAAAGTTTTAGAACACTGAACAGAATTTCTTTTTAAAAAATGTATTGTCAGAAAGTGAGTAATAAGAATAAGTTTGCTTTTCAGATGTACATGTAAGGATTAAACCATCTTTTTTTCTATTACACATAAAAACATTGTTATAAGCCTTATCTGCTAAAACCATACTGAACGTCCTTAAATAAAGAAAAAAAACTTTCTTATTCTATTATCGTTTCTTATTTCATGAAAGCGAAAGAAAATTTTTTAACATTTTACCTTTAAAAACTGTTTTATTGAGCTGCTTTAAATGAAACATTTGACTGATATTTAAAGGTTTGAAGCTATAGTCTTTAATTTATTGTTTTGTCGTTGAATTTGAATACTGAAAAAATTATGCCCAAACTGGATATTTACGTATAACATTAGATATGAACAAAAGTGTGTAAATTCAGATTAGTATTAATAAACACAAAAATAGTTCTAAAGGCTTCATTGTTTTTTTTTTTCACAATTTCTACATATAAAGAAATAATTTCTGTCAATATAAACCGAAAATATCTGGAAAAATGTACTTAAGTTAAAACTTAATTCTCACCACAGTATTGTTTTTTATCCAAAACGGAGCATCAACTCCCTGATATCGATGAGAGACAGGAATGCCATCTTTATTTTCATACTGAACACCTTCTAGTTGTGAATTTTGACTTGGGAGCTGATTATTCTGGTTTACATACGTAAACTGAGCATTGGAGTCTGATAACTGGTTGTTCGTTGGGAAACCTACAAAAAGTATGAAAAACTAGAGGTACTGTGAGCAGAGAGCTCACTAAATGATAACCCCACACCAACTTCCATATGTTTATATGGAAAGTCCATGTTTTGCTGTGGCCTGGAAACCCAAAATATGTGTCGGATCAAAAAGTAAAATAAAAGGGACACAATTGCAATATGTAATACAGATTCTGTTAAAAATGCATTAAATTTCACTCAGTGGTATAAGAGGAGTTGATGAGAGATAGGTACCCCAGAGCGTAACAGACAGACGGACGGACGGACAACTAGAGGGACACACGAACATACTGATTACAGTATACCCTCCCACTTTTCATGGGTATGGAAAAATAAAATGTTCCGTAGAATCACAATTTAAGATGATTTCATGCACATGGTTTGCATGTAATGATCTTCTGCTTGAGTATTTTCTGATTTCTGTCAAGGTTCTAAATGCTTTCTATGTACCTATTTATGGAAATATTGGAGAAACAGCTTTTGTTGTCATTTTGTTATATATGGTAAGTTTTATTGAATTAAATACCGATGTTAGCATTATTAATATTTCTGCATAAAGAATTTTCCAGGCCCTTTATCATATTTATATCCCTTTTCTGCTCACGTCAACTTGAAAATTTATACATATACGTAACCTTGCATATTTTGTGACCTTCGAATAATTAAACCAAATCCGTTGAAATGAATTAGTGTTAAAGTTTGAGTTTTATTATAAACTGCTTTGAGGCGGTTTAAGAGTGAAAAGACGTTCTTTGTTGGATTTCCTGTTCTTGCTCTACAACTCTCAGCTAGACTCGACCTACATAACTGTACGAGCTGTCATTCATATAAGCGCATGACTGAATTTCAATCAACTCAATGAAATGCTCCAAAATGATGTAAATATTTTTCTTAATAAACAAAAGTTTTAAAAAACATGTTTAAAAAACACCTTCCTTTTGTATTTTGACGTGTTTTATTTAATGATAAAAGACCCAAAATAACTCATGAATGTCTTTTGTATATAATAACATATGTCTGAATTATTGATGATCCTTAACTGATTCAAAGCTAACGTGAATTCATTAGTTTTACACAAGTGCTTATGTACCCGTGTAAAACGAATTAATTTACTAATGCAATGCAGGATCGATGAATTGTAGATTTCATAATACAATCGTTTATTAATTGTCGTTCACTCTAAATCTTTTTATCTGTATCATAATATTTAGATATATAGAATTCTCTTTAAATGTTATTAATATATCTATGTGCAGGGTTGGATTATTATATCCACTAAATCTCGTGTTGACATAAAAAGCAATTCTATTTATCAAAATTTCAACACTTTGGCATGTATTTTGCTTTTTAAAAAATCAAAGAAATCTTTATTTTTTATGATGATAATAAAAAGCCGTATTGTTTCACTTCATTTGTCTACAATGCTAAAAACAATACAATGCTAACACATGATGCATCATCATTCTTGTGGCTACGTAGGAATAGTTATAATAAAAAACGGGCACATAAAGGCACTTTCAATTTTTTATGAGTTGAAAATAGATCTACTAAAAAATAAAAGTAACTTACCTCCCGTTTTATCAACCGAAAGCATTTTTCCCGCGGAGACCTGTATTTCCAAAGTGTTTTCCAAACTATTCCCAGTATTCAAATATATATGCGTAATAAAAGTTGGCAGCAGCATTGAGCCTATTATATAGGTTATAAAGGGGGTTTATTGAATTAAACACATGCAATTCGCATTGTCCCTCAGGTAAGACTGCATTTAGTGAAATGGCTTAAATTCAGTAGGTTTCCGAACTTTTCATATTAAGATGAGAAATGTTTTACAATTGATACAGTAAAGTATTTTCAAGATACAGTTGTATATCATTATTTTTATAAACTACATGACTCCATTGTGTAATGACATGAAGATTAAGTTGATATATCTAATACTTTCACAACATTCTATTTGATAAAGTCCTTTACTGACGTACAATTTTGCAAATCAGACTTAGAAGTTTGCAAACGATATTTTGAATACCACTGAGCAGAGCATAATTGCTAATTCAATTTTATACTACCTTTACTTTATTGACCAATGGGAGTATTGACAATTCTTTTCTTTTTTTTATTTGGACATTAGGCGTTTACATATGAATTGAAATTTTGGTATGTTATGCTTAGATATAAAGTACTTTAGGGTTAAAATGTGAACGCCCTTCTGTTTACGCTACTTCCTGCCCAGCTCTACGACTGTCCATTTGTAAACATATTACACTTTTGCCCTTTTTTGCAACAACTGGGCCTAGTGAATCTGGAAAAAAGAATCCTTTGGAAAGGAAATTTAAGAAAGAAAATTGAATTGATAGGTCATGTCCCATTTCGGCATATAGGCATATAGATAATAATAAACAATTAAGAGTAGTGTCCCATTTCGAAAGAATGGAGGTTTATAAGGCAAGGACAATTCCCCGATCTGAGAAAAGACATTTCTGAATTCTAAAAGTAATATTTTTTTCAAAATTATATTGTTTATATAATCTTTTACACATTTAATTCTGTGACGTATTTCATTGTTTAAATATTTTGTTAATAATTTATTTCTCATTCATGTTTTTAAGATGTGTGAAAATAAAAAAGAAAAACCTTCACGTATGATTCGAACCCTCTCCATAGGGCAGGGTTTTGTACAAGTCCGACTGCTTTAATCATTACGCTATGAAGTATATTCATTATCAACGTCTGTCAGTGTGATTTAAAGTTTCGTCAAAGGTCAACATGTCTACAAAATTATTTTTACAATTGCTCAAAAACTATGTGTGGTATAGAGTCAAAACGTTTACAGTTTTTAAATATATCACTGATTAATAGATAGAAAGTATCACTTGATAACAAATATTTTTTAAAAGATATTTTTTGAGAAAAATTGCAACAAAAAAAATGTGCATATTCAAAGAAAAATGCACCTGCTTAATTCTGTCCTTTTTGTGAAAACCAATATTGTAGAAATAATATATGTTTATCATTAAAGGGCAAGTTGGACATGAATAGTGTCTGTAAGGCTGTTATTGAAAGCATGACATGTACAAAGACAAGACCCCTATAGAATCCGCCATTTGCAGTGTACTTTCACTTTCAAGTCTTAACATTTGGACAAAATAAACAGGGAAAACAATTTTCCAGAAGCTATCCAAGTCCAACTTGCCCTTCATTGATAAACATATTTTGTTTCTGCAATGATGGTTTTCACTAAATGCACAGAATTAATTAGGTGTAATTTTTTGAAAACATATGCATTTTTAAGAAGAATTTTTCTCAATTAATATTATTCCAATTATTTTTTTATCAAGTGATACTTTTTATCTGTTAACCAATTACAAATTTATAAACTATAAAAGTTTTAACTTTATACCTTACATAGTTTTGGGGCTATTGTAAAAATAAATTTTTGGACATGTTGACCTTTGACGAAACCTTAAATGAACAGGTTTGTTGAAGCGTATATTTTTTCAGAAATTTTCGAATTTTATATAGAATGGGTTCAGATTCCATTTTTTTTAAAGAATGAAATAAATTTCTCATTTACGCATTTTAAGCGTTAACGGAGAATGGAAACTTGCCCCATTCATGTTCAAAATTCATTTTTTATACATGTAACTATAGTAAACTAATTTTCCACTTAATATGCTACACTGTCAACCTTGAAGTAAAGATTATCAAATAATAATTTGTAAGTAAAATAAAATGATAGATTGTTTTGAAGATGACATAACTGAGAACATGATTTTAGAAATATATAACTTGAATTTTGAAAATTTAGAAATATTTTGTCTCAGAGCTGGAATTGTCCACGCTTTAAATACTCTATTTCTTTAAATAATTTACAAGAGAAAGGTCATTTTAAAACCTTCCCATGAACCAATGTGCAGAAAATGATTAAATGTTATCATCTCAGCTAATTTCTTTAACGTTAATGCTACATTCTTCAAAGCATGTGCTGTCGATTTAGGTGAGGGGGGGGGGGGTTCTCAGAAATTTACATGGGTGAATATAAGGAATGAAATCTTCAAAATCTTCCTCTTTATGGCCAAAAATCTTTGCTTCACGTGACAAAAACTACCCCGTCACAGCGCGAAGAAGAAGGACCACTTACTAGAAAAAAGCATGTTCATACCAAAATAATTAAGTACCGGTAAAAGCATCCTGACATTGTAAAGGTTTTAAATTTTTAAAACCTTAAGGGATTTAGTGAGGGATCAGAGTCTGTTATATTTGTTTCATGTCTGGATATTTAAGGACATTGGCAAGGTTCCTTGCTTTGGTATAGAAATTTTCAGGAACTTTTGAACAGGTGTAATAGTACCAACATGTTTAATTCAGTCCACAAAACCAGAAACTGAGAATATACTTTAGTCCAAATTTCAAATCTGTATAACGTTTGAAAATAATGTTGATAACGAAACAATATTTTTACCATATGTTTAAATAAAAATATTATACAAACTTGCAAAAGTTTAAGAAGCTATGTATTTTAAATTAAAAGCTAATCAAAAAGCTAATCAAAATCAAAATGTTGACTGAAGATTGTTCTCAGTTTATGGTCTCGAGCCCTGGTTCATTTAACCAACAAAGCCAGCTTTCTTTTTTAGACTTTGTCGAATCAATGTTTTTAAAATTTTAAATACATTTTCCAGGTCTGGACGATTTCTAAATATGGAAGTCAAGAACGATAACCGTGAATTGCTATTAATAGACAGAATAAACAAGGTACTCATCCTTCTGACCAATCAGATAACAGCATTTAGGCAAACCCATGAGAAAATAAATAAAACACGTGGTCTTTAAGTTTTTTGATCAAAAGATTTTTTTAGAACAAACTTTTTGTAAATGTCATGCGCATTTGGGAATAATATAATATTTATGACAATTCTACCGTGAGCAAACACGACTTGAGAGCTTAGAATACGTTTTAAGTGGGATTAAAAAATATGTCTCTAGGAGATAGCAATCCCAAAAGTTTAACTTACGTTAAAAAATTGGTATAAATACGGTAAATTTTCAGTTTTTAGAGCCTGACATAAAAATATTATCAAAAAGATATCAGTCTTTATCATTTTAGAGTGTTTATTACAGAATACTAGTAGTCCATGCAGTTTCTGATATGCGAGGTAAGATATTTGGATAAAACACATTCATGTATACATACAGGATTCTCTTTTCTCCACGTTATACGCCTTTCCTTACACCCATTTAATGCATAGGTAAGTATTCGGCGCTCAAGAAACCCGTGAATTCAAAACTATATGTGTATAGTCCATACGATAAACACTTGTGTGAGTTGAACTATACACATTGAATATAAGCATTATCGATGAAAATCGGACGGCTAAGCAAAATTATATTTACCATCATATAATATATTCTGGTAAAAATTATAATTGAACTTGCTGGTGCGATCTATACCTCTGTAAATGATTACATTCTATCGTGCATTATTTTCTTTTCTTTACCGAGATAAAATGTCAAGGTTGTTCACGGTAAAAATGTGGGGAATTCCTTATTCTTCAAAAGTTTTCATCTTACTTCTACAGATTTTTTGTTAAAAAAATCTTTTTGAGGAAAAAAAAACAAAAGCACGTGTTATCCTTTTGTTCTTTTAAAATATGTTTTAGGGTGTGTAAAAATGCTGTTGTCTGATTGGACAGAAAAATAATTACGTGTACTTGATGTACATTTATAGCAACTTTCGGTTATCGTTCTTGACTTCCATATTTAGAAATCGTCCAGACCTGTTTTCTAATATGTAATATGTTGATACAAATGACTAACATTATTTTTAACCTAACGGTTTATCTAAAATCCATTTATTTTAGGGATGTCAACGAATATTCGAGTACTCGACTATCGTTCGATCATACCGACTATCGACTAAAATTTTTTTAGTCGGTTATTTGTTAAAAATTTGTTTCATCAAAGTGATTTTAAATTCAAGGCAAACTTATATTTGCCCATTTCATTTATTTACAGATCAATATTTTCATATGTAAAATTAAGGGTATGGTATTACTGTTCAAATGATATTATTATTTGTACGTCGGTGTATGTTCAGCAAAAATATCTATTGAGAAAGAATATTAATTACTAGTAAACAGCTATTACATGTACAAAATCGTAAATACATGTAAATCGGGGTCAGTTAATATGAAAGTAATTAAACTGTGTTTTCTTTTTCTGATATTAATTTCATACAATCATTGATTGTTTGCACAAAATTTCATAATTAAAATTTATCCCAAGCTCTCGCTTTCTCTTTGTTTTTATAAGAGACACGCTTTAATTGTTTACCTGTCAAAGATCATTGACGGACACTTATTAATTGGCTTTTATTGAGGGGTACATGTACTACCGTTATGTAAAGAAAGGACAAATACGGGCGTTTGATATCCTGCATTTAGATAAAACGTGCAGCTAATATATTAATTTTGAAAATAAATACATTGGATGCATATTGATGTACAGTTTTTATTGCACTACGTACATGTTTACAATTCAGAAATTCCTTGTTCTAGTATAATGGTGATAGCGTAGATTAAATATTATAGACTTGTCATAAAAGTCAAACAGTGAAACTGGTACGAAAAAATATTTAAATCAAGCGAATATTCGACTATCGTTCGACTAAAGCATCCGACTATTCGACTAAGCTGTCCGAGTAAAATTGACATCAAAGACGTTTTGAATAAAATACACTGCTGTATCCTTATATCCGATGACACATATATATTTTGGCTGGAAATGCAAATTTAGAAACAAGACACAGAAATTCCAACACTGTTTAATTTTGAGTTACTTCCCTTAACATATGATTATTCTTGATAATGATCAAGAGTTTCTATCCTAATGATCCTGTAAATTACGTTATTGGAAACAACTCATTAAAGAATATGGCATAAAAGAGGAGTGTTCTGGAAATAATCACTATGACGTCTTTGCTCTGGCACGTTTCTTAGCGTAGGTCAGACAACATGTTCCCTAAAATATATCTTTTGGTGTCTTTTGGTATTATATAAAAAAGATCATGCAAAATTCTCATTCTCTTGTGATTTCTACATTGTGTTCAATATGTTTTTCAATACAGTATAAGTATAGCAAAATTGTGATAAAGGTCAATCAGATGATTACCCATATTGGATATATAAGAAATATCACCAATGGTATCTTGTCCAAATGCCTGGTAAGGTACCCTAACTTTTTTGTAAGAAAACCTGTTTCAGTACCTAGACTTCAGTAACATAGTCTTGGGAAAAATTATATATTTTTGAGGAACGTGTCGTCTAACCCTAGTGCAGAAAATCCTCGGGATGACTCATTTCTGTTCTTATTTTCCTTTAGAAAAAGGTGTCTGCCAATGTTGGCCACTTCAATTTTTTGGATATATTATGTAAAATGCTTTAAAAAATCACATATCTCAAAATCTTCATGCGTGACGGTGGCATAGTATATTTTCTGAAAGAAAATATCGCTGAAAATTTATGTCTTCTGCATTTTTTTTAACAATAAGGGAAATGTACATGCTAAGGAAGCCATAATAAGCATTCAGGAGGTCATGTGCAAAAATAGACTTTGTATTCTTGCTGCATGGAATTCCTATGAATCAGAAAGAATGAATTTTATTTTCTTAACATCACCTTTATATTTAGAAAAATACAAAGCTTGAATGTATTAAAACTGTACTTGTTCTTTAACAAATAAGTTTTATGATAAACGTGACGACTTTAACTCTTTAATCGTCATTGTTCTCTACTTACGCAGCAGCATACCTTCATCACCTGCATATGGGGTATATATTTCTCATTTGATTCGAAACGCTGACTTACATTTTTCATATTATTTGTTAGGCCATTATTTACACGCCACGAAATTTTCGACGGATCTCCCCCGGTTCTATTCCGATCATGACAAGGAGCATAGGGGGAACTGGTCGTCAGGTGTTGGACTCTCCTCAATGGCACCTGATTCAACTTCTGATGTTTTATAGGTCCATGTTCTCTTTGCTCTAAAGCTTGTATTGTTTGATGTACTTTGGAGCTTGAATACTGTTCGTTATCTCCATATATTTCACTGTACCAGAGATTTAAACAATCAAATAGGAAATTAATTTAAAAAAAACACCTCCTTAAAATATGTGGAATACAGCCCTTCAATAAATAAACACGCAAAGTTATGAAATTTTCAGAAGAGTTTATTAACATATTATTCCAATATATTTCCATTTATCAAATATTATGAAACAACTTTTACATGTTTATGTAAATAAAATAAATGATTTTTTTCTGCGTAGGTATCTGCCGATATAAATTGATCTCGGATATCTTTAAATAAATCAAATTCTGTAAGCATGGCATTAACATGGACCCTTTGGAAATTCAAGAGGGGAGATCTGGTGCTTAGGAGGAGTGAGCATCCCCTTATGACCGGTCACACCCGGGGTAAACTCTACATTGAAAACAACAATCCATTGATGAATTTATTAGTGTGTTGACATATATTCCGACTCTTTAATGTGGCAGGAAGCCTCATACTCTCTTTGAAAATGTGTTATTATAGACATACTGTGTATTCAATGAGGATTTATTTTATGAAATGATTTGTTTTACTGCTGCTGTCTTTTTTTTATGATATTGTAGCATGTGATGACAAAATTGAGCTGTTATGAGAGACATCTGAGAGACTGAATGCAGTAAAAATTAATTTTACTGTAATTTTGGAAAACTGTTTGCAATTTCATTCAGTATATCAGAATTATTGAATTTTTTATTCCATTTTGAAAGGGACGGAAAAAAAAACTGTTGACATATATGGACAGTAAAAATTGTCATTTAAAAAAAATGAACAATTATAAGATAGTCAAGTTTTATTATTTCACTTATGAAATTTGCTCTGAATCTTAAGGATATCCGATCCTTAGCCAGGAATGATTACTCCAAAAATTGATATTTAAAAAGCGTCAATATGAGGCTTGAAAATGAAATTTTTTCATGCAACAATTTTTATTTTATTTATCTTTATATGATTCAAGGTTTATTTAAATTTTAGAAGTGGTCTCATAAAAAGTTGACATTAGTACCCCATAATAGGGAAAAATAGATGTAAGATTTTCTTGAATCGAGCGTCAGATTCAAATACTTATTAGTATGATATGAAATTAGAAGCAATTTTTGATGTCTTGCAATAATAGCAAAAACCTTTTATATTATGTATTATATAATACATGAAGGAAATAGAAGACATAGAATACCCAAATTTTTTTTTTAAATCACGACAATTGCACAGAAAATCTGGATACCTATTGTTTTTTTTTAACTTAAGGTAGTCCGATCCTCAGGTTTATAAAATGAGCAGCTAAGTGATCAAAAATAATCATAAAAGTATCTCTGAATCCACAAAGTTATGAAAATTCATCCACAGTATTTCTTTAAATTTAAAGATTATTAAAGTTAATCATATTATGTAGGGAAAATTGTAAAATCCCCAATATTTTTGCAGAAAAGACGAAATGGAATATCAGCAATGTATTTTCTAATTGCAAATTGATCAACAAAGATATTTTAGGTAAAAAAAAGAGAAAAGATAGGTATCCATGCATTCCGAGAAATTGTAATGATTTTTATACTTAATTTGTATTATTTGTCGTCTATTTCCGTCGTGTTTTCTATAATACATAGTGTATAAGGCTTTTGCTATCATTGCGAGACACCATAAATCACTTTTTTTTTCATATCATGCTAAAAGGTTTTGATATCTAAGGCTGGATTCAAGAAAACCTTGTTCCTCTGAAACTGTATTATTTTTTTTCTTTTATATGATTCAAATGTCAACTTTTATAAGTCCTTTGCTAAGACATTCAAAAAAATTTTGAATCATATAAAGATGAATAAAATAAAAAAATTGTTAACGTTGCATGATAAAATCTATGTTACAAGCTTAATTTTGAAGCATTTCAAATTCATTTTTAATTTTTAGAGTTATCCTTCCTGGCTCAGGATCAGCTATCCTTAGAAAAAATTTGTTGATAAATTTATGCAAATTTACATTACTTCGTGGATTCAGAAATATTTTGATGAGTATTTTTGATTACTTAAAAGCTATTTTTATGAACCCGAGGATCGGAGTACCATTATCTCTAATTCTAACAAAAATTCTTTATTAGGTTTAAGTTTATAATAATATAACTGCTTTTAAAGACTATATTATTAACAAAGTTGATACATGTACCTCTAAAAAAATCAAACAACAAAGAAAACCATGAAAGCAGAAGTTAAAGCATAATTCTTATATATGTACTCCGAATACGGATGTGTGTTACATCAATATTTAGGATATTTTACCAAGAAAGCTACATACTGTTATAATATACACAATTACACCTTTATACATCAATCTTGTTTTATCTTCTTTTATAATAATTGGAAACTTTTCCACATAAACATCTTATTTTTCCTTAAAACGGCCTTGTTCTAAGAATCCAATAATCTTCTCCTTGTTAATTGTTCTTAATAACAAGCGACGAGTTTATACTGTATAAGTGGAATTTTTAGAGAGAATCAAAATCATCTCAAGTAAATGGCATATATTTTTTTCAAGAGTTAATTCTAAAGATTATTTAATGTCTAGAAATAAAACTATAACTAAAGATGCGGTATAAATTTTTGGCAGTATTTAATTTTAGCGCTCTTAAAACCTCCGCTTTTAATGCCAAAATTGAATCCTTGCTAAAAATTCTGCTTTTACGGTTTTCAATTTCTATATTCAGTTCGTTATCTTGTCTTTTCTTGTTACACACCATATATGGTGTATACAGCTGGATAAATTGTGTTCAGTTTAATAATAGTCTCAGTAAAAATAAGTAAGCATGAAATTTTCTGCTCTTAATTTATCTGTTATAATTATTAGGTCACCCGAGTAAACTTTGATATCTGTTTTCGTCCGTCGTCGTGCATGTTGCGTCGTCTGTCGTACGTTAACATTTGAAAATTTTCAGCTTTGTCTCTGCAACCACTTTATCAATTTCATTCAAATTTTGTACAAAGCATTTATGGGTGAAGGGGAACAAAAATTGTGAATTTTTTTGGCACCTGCCCCTCTTTGGGCCTGAGGGGCGGGGCCAAAACCACTAAAATGAATCCATTCTTTAGGAATCTTCTTTACTCAAGCAGTCAGACTGTTGGCATGATTGTTATCAGTATTGAGTCTTATACCACAATTGTGAAATTCAAGGCAGTCAGGTATTCTCCTATTAGGGTGGAGCTCTATTGATTATATAGTGAAAATGCATGAATTCTTGGAAGCTTCGTCGCAGTTTGGGATTTCAGGGCCCTCGAACAGGGGGTTCTGGTGTTAGGGTGAGACCCTAATGATAATATAGTAAAATTGCATGAATTCTTTGAAAATTCCTGTATATTATGCCAGTTATCTAAGTACATTTTATGATGAAGAAAGGTTCCTCTTCCAAACTGATTAATTTCAGGTCCCTAGGTCAGGGGTCCAGGGTGGAAGGGTTACTTAGTCTGATAAATGGTTTGAATTCTGCTCTTTGGAATTAATCAACTGTTTTTAATGAAATAAACATTATGATAAAATCTCCAAAATTTTGAATGTGTGCCCCAGGGTTAGTGGTTCCTGTGCGGTATTGTTCATGACTGGTTATGAAGTGGTTATGCATTACCTCTTTATTACACTGATCTACCTATGTGTATTAAGTAACCCAATAAGCATGCTAAATGTACATGGCATTGTATAATTATGATAAACAATGGTGCTTCTTTCAAAATTGGAAATTTCATGGCTTTTGGTTTAAAACACGAACCAAAATCAATTTGGAAAGTTGTTACACGGTACTCAGGTGACCTTTTAATGCCCGTGGGCCATTTGTTAGAAAAATTAAAACTTTCTTTGAAAATACTATTTTTGTTGAGAGAACGATAAATTTAAGGTTTTTAACAAAAAAGAAAATATTGAAAACATAGACATTGTTTAAATGGGTGTCAAAGGCTACTGAAAATCCATAATGTGCGGTTTGCAGAGTAGTGAGATAAATGAGGATAACTTTACCCAACGTCTGTCTGTCTGTCTGTCCGTCTATACATGATACACCTTACATACTGAGAACTGTATGAGATATGGATTTAATATTGAGCACATACGAGGGCTGTTCAATTAATGATGTCATCAGTACTCGAAAAAAAAACACTTTCTATGATTCAGTCTTAATGGTTTAATTAAAATATTCTCTTTTAATCAAAACACATCTCCATAAAAATTTTATCCATACTTTTTCCGAAAAAAGTTTACTGAGAAAAAATTACCTTTCTCTCAACAATCAACATATAATTGCTAATACCTATATTATTAAACATAAATTAAATAACTATGATTTCAAGCAAGAATTTATTTGTGCAGTATTTTCACACTAAATTTTACAGAATGTTCCGTATTCCTGGTCATAAGAGGATGCAAACGGCGAGTGCGACCATTCAACAGGGGATACTCACTCCTCTATGACACTTGATCTCACTTTAGATGATTTGAAAGACCGTTTGTTCTGATCAAACTTTGTATTACTCAAAAATGATCTTGTAGCCGGTTGATATCTTCATATTTCGTATTTCTAAAATCTGTGATAAATATATAATTATTTGTTTTATGATCAGAAATCTGAAGAAATTGTTGAATAATACACAACGTAATAAAGTCTTTCTAGTAATTTTCTTTCGAAATAAAGCCTTTCTAGTAAGTTTTTTTTTCATTTATTTAAGTATTTTGTCTTTAAGAGTAGTATTTTTTATTCTTATTGGTTGGGAAAGCATATTTTTATTAAAATGTCAAAAATATGAAGGATTGTTAGAAAATAAACAATAAATTAAGTATAAATAACTCTTTCTACTAACTTATTTTTTAAAATTTATTTTAACAGTTTTGGTTTAATAAAAATATTTTTTTTTTAATTTTCACGTCTGATATGAAAATTGCCATTCATGTCATCGACGACTAACTCTGTGTTCTTTATAACAGATAACATAAGTATGGGATTTTTTTCTTCAAAAGAACGACGAATGCACAATTATTTCCCCTCTATATACTCGTACCTTTACATTTCAATGATTGCAGTTACTATCAATGTCTGCCAAGATTCTGAAAAACTTTAGCGTGAGAATCTATAATGGTCTAATTTTATGTTAAGAAGGATATATAGGAGCCAAAGTAGAAAGTATCTTAATACCTTATGATTAAATTTTCCAAAAGTAAAAAAGTAAGGACCATTAAAACTTGAAAAACTTTTTTATATCATGCTTTAAAGAATCAGAACAATGCTAAACTGTGCAGTGGTAAGTCTCTTAAAAAAATTATGTACGGTTGTGCCAAAATCTAAAATCTAAAATCTAAATCAAAAATTGACAAAAGTGTAATTATAGCCATTATAGAAACATGGACATTTAGGAATTCATTTTATATGATTTGACTTAAGCAAAATGTCATCAAAGCAATATACACATGTTATGCAGATGAAACTGAAATGGAGGCTAAGAGGACTTATAATAAGATGCGTTAAAAAGTAGTTAGAGATTGCATGTGATTTATATGAAGTTTTCATCCAATTGATTGCCAGTAGAGCTAATAACCTTCATAAATCATCTTATTTTCTAGGGTGCTGGCTTATTATTTACATTGTATTAGTGGCAATACAAGAAGTTTGAAAAAAAGATTATGTTACAGCATATACCTGTGTAAGCTCTGAGTAAAATTAATCACAGTTTCATATATTTTACTGCATTTCATTTCCGCATTTTTTTTCAGATTTTTAACTTTTCATTTTCGACATATTCAAATTATAATCTTCCACATTTTTAGGTTGTGCATTTTGTTTATAAAATCAGGATTGAAGAAATCACTTATGAAAAAAATTCAGAATAATTTCTGGTACATCGATGTCTTTGACTTACTTGGGTTCATTCTATTAATTTAGGGAACATATATGGTGATAAAAAAGTTAAATGTGCATTGAACTATTTTAGCTAGACGTAATGCTACATGTTCATTTATGCAATTACAATGTATACGAAATGCTTTTTTTTGGAGGGGGGGGGGGTATAAATAATTTTTATTTT
This sequence comes from Saccostrea glomerata, assembly GCA_003671525.1. Lineage (NCBI taxonomy): Eukaryota > Metazoa > Mollusca > Bivalvia > Ostreida > Ostreidae > Saccostrea > Saccostrea glomerata. The sequence continues at coordinate 63,938 of PRKT01001390.1, read as the reverse complement.
TCAAAAATGAGGTTTGAAATAAATTCCTTTAAAATTCATTTTTATCTTCTTGGTGAACATATTAAATTGCCGGAGAGATACTTTGCAAAAATTCCGGATATAAAAATAATAATATCGGAAATGAAAACCTATATTGTCGGAAATGAAAAATGTATCCATTTTACATTATATTTAATGAAATATCTTGTAACTCATATGCTTATAGAGAATCTTATTAGAGGTAGGCCATTCAAATCCTACACGCGTAAAAAAAGTCTTACATTAATAAAGGTTTTCCAAATTAAAAAAAAAAACCGTTGATGTTAATACTAAACTTCTTTATAATGCCAACATTTAACTGCTTAATGTATAGTTTAAGTTCTTGATAACGAGTAAATCTCATTATATGACAATGATGAGTTTGTATATGTACTGTTTCACAAAAAGGACAAAATTAAAACAAAATATAGGGACACCTGTACTCGATTCTAGAAAGTGCACTTCTTGTTTACAGCAGCTTTATGCCCAAACCAATGCCAGATTTTCTTATTTAAAAAGCATAGGCACATTTTAGTAGAATCTGAGGAAAACCAACACCTCTTGTAATGTTTTTATTACTTAGTGGCACATGTAACCCGAGGATTTATTCAGCAGGGCAATTATATTTTAAAAATACAATCTATGTGGCAATCGTAGGAAAACCCTATCAATATAGCTACATGTATTTATTTGCGTTTAATTTGATTACGTTTGCTTCGTGAGCATAAAAATGAAGCAAAGAAAAGTATATAAGGATTACAGGAGTAATTAAGTGTACCAAGTACAAAAATGATGTCATTTAAATAAACAAAATAAGTCATTGACATCGTTGGTATTAGATATGTAGAAAAATCGTATAAAATGAATGAAATTTGATAGCAGATAAAAACTAATAATATGATACTAATTATAACATTCATTTTTCTATTGACGCTGGTAGGAATATAAGATTTTTTAAGGGCTTTAATCTTCAAAATATGAAATGTCAGGATTGCACAAACAGATAACCCGGAATATGCTATTCTTATGAAAAGCATAGTCCGTACGCGTGTTAAAGTATAGTCCTCTATTGATGGTAGTGATATCAATGCTGAAAATAGTGAACTAAAAACCCAAACCACAATAGAACATCCCAAGATAACTGTCGGGGTCAGTCGTATTTTACTCTGTAACGGATAGGCTATTAATAAATATCTAATTACAGAAAGGAGTACAATGTGTGTAATTGAACTATGAAAAATAGTCTCACATAAAATGGACACTGTTTTTATGACAGGAGAACTTTGGGATGAAATAAACATCTGAAAGTTGAAAAATTTTAGAAGAAACAAGTTGACAATAAAGAGAAGATCTGAAAATGCGAGACATCCGATGACAACGAATGTTGGAGTATGGAACTTTTTATCGCACAAAATTTTGAAGATGGTGATAAAATTCCCTACTATCCCCAGCAATCCAAGTATCAGTCCCAGTATCACAAATGATTTGTGAAACATGTCTGATGAGAATTTACTGAGTCCACTAAGCCCGAAATCAAACAAATAGAATTGAAATGATTCATCGCCAAATGTATATTTGTACTCAGCAAGCAGGTTCCGTGTTTCGTTCCACCTTTGCAGAAATAGTTCTTTTTCTTGCACTGAATACCAGAATGAACTGATATTATTCTGTGTCATTTCCTCGTAAAGTTTCCATAAATTCCAATCGGCAGCATTGGATGTGTTTCCTAAAATCCCTCTTAAATGAGATGCCATTTGAAGTATACTCATCTGTTAAAAAAGTTGTTTGTTTCAATTAAAGCGACTATAATTTCTCATTTTAAATAGGACAGATTTTTTCCTTAATAATTAGTTTTAAAGAAAGCACATTAAACTTTTTTAGCACTACCTTAACTTAAATAAAATTTGCACAATTTTATAAATTAATTTAATTCAACATACCTTCTTATTTGATGGGTAACAAGTAAAACAAATTGTGAAGTGCCTAATTCTTACATGCTGCGTATTTTGAGTGAATGTCAAACCAGTGTATAAAACCTATTTATGTGTAGTGAACTACCGCTTAGTTCAGAGGACTTCCTATTCAGGGGGCAAAATGATTTATTGTCTTCCTACTTTTGTTGCATCTAAATAATGCTGTAAAAGACTATTAAAACTTGGTTTTGAACCACTGACCATTATTCCGTGGTTAGAATTGAATAAAACAAGAGGCTGCAGACGAAATACTGACATCCAACAAAAAGTAACATTTTAGATCCAACAAAATAGTATTAAATCTAAAAAGACCTACATACTATATACAAATCTGTGAGCAGGTTGTAAAGTGCAAATCCTTTGAAATGCCATGTTTGGTCACTTAGGAGCAGTAAGAATATCTTGTTGACCTGTTACACCTGCAATAGTGGAGTGACAAAACCATCAAAAATTTGAATTTAATGTACCACCCTACCCTACGGCTTATTTGTACTTTTTTGGTCATATATATTATCAAGCAATAATTTTTGCCCAGTCGTAGAAAATTCTATGGTCAAAATTTAAAATAAAAGGAGATCAAAGATCAATGAACAAAATTTGACCATAAATTTGTACATATAAAGAAAAGTTAAACAAAAAAATCGTGAATATAATGTATATTTCTATAGGAATTATATGTATTGGGTGAGTATATTGATTTCATGGAAAAGAGACGAAAAATTGAATAAGAATGCCCGTTTGTCTGTCTGTAAAATGAAAGGTGTGTCTTATAGTATTTTATTTAAACTTGAAAGGTTTAATGCTAATGTACGTAGTTTCTTACGTACAATCAGGTAATATTTAGCACATAAAGTAAAGAAAAACAAATACAACAACTACAACAAAAACACCCATCACCCCTACCCCCCCCCCCACCCCTTAAAAAACCCCGGAATATGACCATAAATTTCGCACTTTTTGGAATGTTATGTTTTTATTAAGCCTTTTACATCTGATTCATTTTTTTTCAGAGAAATTGTTCGATACTTTTTAAATAGAAATTCTTCTAGTGGCCATTCTTGCACTCGAACTGAATTTCGGTATCCTGGTCTCATCCAAAGGACAGATCACAGAATATTTAAAGTCTTAATATTATTCATTTCTCTGTCTAAATAAGTCAAATTTTTTTATCAATGAATGTTGTCTATGATCTGAAAATTTACGTTACATTTGGTGACATTTTGAATAAGCATTTACTCATAAATTAAGAAGGTTACGTTGTAGAGATTTTGGGGTTTTGAAGGATTTTAAACACCTAATGGTGTTAAAATTGCAATTCTTTGTAAAGGGGTGAAGAGTTAGATTAATGACGTAATACATTTGCTACAGCTGTAATTTCTGTTCATTGCTTTTAATGTACACGTACATGTATATCTTTATTGTTAACTTTTCAAGAATATGTTTCATTTGAAAACTATAAAAGAAGAAACTTTGTAAAAGAGCTGTAAAAGTAATAATAGCTGATCCTTAAAAAAATTGATTGATTGATTGTATGTTGTTTAACGTCCCTCTCGAGAATTTTCACTCATATGGAGACGCCACTACTTGCCGGTGGAGGGCTACAAATTTTGTCATATGCTCGGCACTCAGGGCCTTTGAGCAGTGAGGGATCTTTTTCGTGCCAGCACCTACTGCGACACGGGACCTCGGTTTATACGGTCTCATCCGAAGGACCGGTCTCCACGTCCCGCAGTGGGATTCGAACCCGCGACGTAAGGATTGACTCCTTACTTCGTGACTCTAGAGCAGACGCTCTAACCACTGCGCCACGCGGGCGACTCCTTAAAAAGATGCTACTGGTGAATAGATAATAATTAGAATAGTGCAAAAATGTTGATCACTTTGCAATATTCACATTCAATGCATATTGTGCGTGGCTTTTTTCATCTGCTGACTGGAAACTTTATATCTTTGAATTTTGAAAAAAGGCTGATTGCCTAGATACTCAGCAGTCTTTGCCATTTCATCAGAAGTCCTAAAAAGAATGTTAGAAACCCCTTGTTGTTTGTGTAATTGGTTAAAGATAGTGTTCATAGTACTATTTCTTCTGTCTCCATTGCAATTTGTAAAAATAATATTTGATAATCAATTCTTGAAGCAAAACTGAAAATTCTTTCTCAAAAGGAAAAATATCGAAAAAGCTCTCTAATGACAGAACAAACCATGAGTTTTTCAAGCAGAAACATTCGTGGATTGCTTTTACAGTTCCGTTTGATTCATATCTTCCTTTCTGGTACCTCTTTTCAAAAGTTAACTTTAAGTACTGTAAGAACTGAACTGACAAAATACGATCCCCCCAATAAAGGATTATAGTAGTGTATTAACAGAGTTCAATTTTTGGCAGTACGTTCATGTACATTAGTTTAAGAAGTATTTTATTCATAATATACAAAGAGTACAATATGAATATGGATTGAACAGCAGGCCAAGGGCCTATATTAGTTCTCTCCATTTGAGATCAAGGTACACATGGTGCAATTAAATTACTGTACATATTTTAAGTTCAACAAAACCTGTATTATAAATTTATATTAAGAGAATTATAAAGAATTCATGGTTGAAGAAAAATTGAGGAGAAAAAAATGCACAAAGAAAACAAACATAAATTTAAAAGAAAAGAAAAAAAAATGATGGAAAAAACAATCAAACAAAAAATTAAGTAATAAGAATATGGAGAGGAAGGCTCAGACTAAAATCGTTTAGTGTTTTTTATAAAATTATGAACTTGGTCAAAGAATAACATATTTTCTCTAAGAGATAGACAATCATAACCTGATAATACAATATTGACATCTCTTGGTATGTCATGGTCACTCATGTATGTAATTAAAATGTTCCTGGCAAAATCATAACATGGGCATTGAAAGAAAAAATGAACAGAGTCTTCAAAACAATATCCACATTTTAAGCATTTAAGTGAATCAACTAAATTATGATTAAACAAGTCTGCATTAAGACTACTAGAGAAGTTTTTCAACTGACAGTGGAGTATATTTAATTTTCTTTGTCCATAATTGTATAATTTGGATTTTGTTTTATCTTCAAGATTTTTACTTTGCATACACTGTTTAAACTTTGCTACACTTGTTACAGATTTTAAGCTATCTGGCAAATCATTCCATAATTTAATTGTAGATGGTAAAAAACTATTGTAGTATGCAACTGTTCTAGTGATTGGTAAGTGATACTAATTATTGCGTAACGCGTAATTATGTGAAACAGGTAGGCATTGATTGACCATTTCTTGCAAATATTCAGGTGTATAATCATTAAGTATTTTGTACATAAGTGTAAGCTTAAGTTTAATTCTTCTGTCACTAAGCGTTTGCCATCCTAATTCATTATACAAATTTTGTTTCGAAGAATTGCGCCTTAACCCAGTAATGATACGCCCAGCTTCTATTTGCACACTCTGTAATAGATTAATTAAAGAGACGACAGGGGCTTGTGTATCAGAGTCTACAATTACAAACAAAGAAGTATCATCTGCGAATAACCTAATTTGATTTTCTAAATCTTCAGTAATGTCATTAATATATATCAAAAAGAGGAATGGTCCTAATACCGAACCTTGTGGGACGCATGCATTTATACTTTCTCTAACTGAGGAGTACCCTTCTAATAAATTTTTTTGTTCACGATCAGTAAGATAGTTTTCAATCAGATCCAATGTATTTCCGACAACACCATTCTGCTTAAGCTTAAATAATAACCCCTTATGCCAGACCTTATCAAATGCTTTTGATATATCACAGAAAACAAATCTTACATCTTTGCCTTGGTCTAAATTGCTTATAATAGTATTGTATATTTCTAGAAGCTGATTTACGGTGGAGTCCCCAGGTTGGAATCCAGACTGATTCTTGGATAAAAAATTATGATCCATCATATAGTTGTGGAGATGTTTGAAAATATTTTTTTCCATAATCTTACAAAGAATACTAGTTTAAAGCAATAGGTCTGTAGTTTCCTGGTTCTTCGAGACTACCTTTATTTTTATAAACTGGTGTAATATTTGATAGTTTCCATATATGGGGAAGCTGTTTGCTGGTTAATGATTCATTAAACAATTTTGCTAGGTGTGCAGTGATAGACGGAATTATATTTTTCAGTATATTTGGAGAAATATCATCTGGTCCTGGGGGTTTAGATGGGTTGATATTATGTAATTGATCCTCCACTTCTTGGGGTGTAATAAGAATTGTGTTTATTGAATATGGTGGACCTGGCCCTTGAGGGGGTAGTTGGGATTCTGTGCTGACATCAATATGTGATATTTCTGCAAAGTGTTTATTAATTATATTAGCTTTTTCAATTGGGTGTATATAGATTCTATCATTGGATTTTATTAGTGGGGGTTTAGTTTGTTTTTTAGAAAATTTAGTAATAGACTTTACAATTCGCCACCATTTTCCAGGTGGTATTGTTCTATCTAATATTTGTGAGGTAATTTTTTCTTTATAGACTTGTTTTGATTTACGTACCATACTTATTACTTCATTCCTTAAATGACGGTATCTACTCCAGTGATATTCATTATTATTTGCTTTTGCTTTATAATGTACTCTATTTCTTTGTCGCATCTTACATCTAATAGCACTTGTCATAAATGGTTTATCTGATGGTCTAATGGTCACTACTTTTTTAGGTATATTTTTGTCAACATAATGGTTATATATCTTCATAAAGTTATCATATTATGTCATTGATATTGTGTGTATTAAATACCGCTCTATCCAAATCAACATTTGACAAATCTGTGCATAGTTGTGAGTAGTTAGCTTTTGTATAATTTCTTATGTATCTTTTATATGAGTGTTGCTTGAATGTTTTAAAATGTAGATCAACACCAACTGGACTATGAGTGCTACAAAAAGGTGTTAAGATATTTACAGTTTCTATTTTTTCAACAGCATTGGTAATAATAAGATCAATACATGTACATTTTGATCTTGAAAAATTTGTTGGTTTTGTAACAACATTTGATAAAGAAAAATTTTGCAAGATGTTTTTAAATGCATTGTTACCATCAGCTAACATATCAAAATTAAAATCGCCCAATAGAAATATTGGTAATTCAGCATTCAAAGCACTTTCTATAGATAGTGCAAGTTGGTTTACAAAGTCTGCTTTTGCACTAGGTGGTCTATATATTACACCAACTAAGAATTTGTGATTACCATTTTCAATCTCAATCCATATAATTTCAATATTTGAAGTAAGGATATCTTCACGTTTCTTGAAACTGGGGTTACTTTTAACATATATCATAACACCACCTCTATACCTGTTACGATCAAGTCTAACGGGTGCCTGAAATCCTTCAAGTTCAATATCATTGTCAGTTAAAGATTGGTCTAAATGACTTTCACTAATAGCAACAATATCATAATCACATAGTTCATTATATATAATGTCAATTTTAGGGAGAATGCTACACACATTATTATGTATAATTTTTATATTGGAGTTCAATGTAGGAACTGGATTGATTTCAATGCCTCCTATAATGAGTAAATAATAGATTACCAAGTAATAATATAAGAACATACCTTGAAAAATTCTGTCCCTTACACATCGTTTTGCATATGGTTGTGGGAAATAATATATGTCATTCTTAGTCATTTGTATCAAAGATCAAGTTGGTATGATCAGAAAATGCCACAACCATTGTAAAATTGACAACTTTCACTTTGTAATAAAAGTAAACACTAAAAGTGCAGTCTACTGAGCCTTGAGAAGTGGTAAGAACCGAAATGAAAAAAACTAAGTTGAAAAAGAAATGAACATAATAAGAAAAAGGTATACAACATAAATACATGTATATACAGTGAAAATGAAAATCATATCGATGTAATATATGGCAGATTAAATAACTAATCAGTGTGCTATATACATGGCCTGGTCATGTATCTCGTTGATTAGTCTGCCCCTCGTAAAGCGTACAAGCGCTCGAGAAACCCTGAGTGTTTTTGCACGTGGAGAAGTGACAGATTTGCACCAAGTATGCTGCAAGGAAATAAAACGTTTACAGCCGTCGAATTAAATTCAGATCGGCAAGAGTCCATACGTAAAACGTCTAGTCCCTTTAGGCAGCATTAGCAGGAGTTGAGGTAAGTGGTGCAAACTCTTGATGCAGTTCAGGAGATAGGGGATCATTTGGTGACTCAAGGAAAGTATGCAGTCTGTGGAGGCCCTCCTCGGTCTCTATGGTGATTTTTTTCTTCCCTAGTGTCTTAACAATTATCTTTCTATCATATGTCTATGCATTTTCCAACTGATCATTGCTCTTTACAAGTTTCCTAACCTCGAATAGGAGATGGGCTCGCTTTTTTGAAAGTGCCTCATTCATGAAAATCTTGTATCTGTTGGATGGATTATGGTTGAAGCTCATCAGATTTCTTTTGTTCATGTAAATGAGGAAATGTGTAAACAAAATACGTATCCCTCAGTTTGAATAATGACAAAGTCCATGTTTTTGCTGTAGAAAACACTAAGTATATTTCCAAAGAAAACATGAAATAATTTCTGTATAGTGATGGACAGTCTTTAAGATGAAATACTAAAATCGTTTTTCTCTTTCTGGTCCCTTTGGTAAGAGTATCTGTAGTCAATTCTCAATATGAAAAAAAATCTCTGATTTTGAAGTTTGTCCCTAGAAAGTAAATTGTAAGTATAAGATTTATTTCCAGACGTAGAATGAAAGACATATTTTTATTAAAACAATCATTATAATAAGCCTTTCAAGCAAAAAGCGATATTGTTACAAGCCTAGTCTGCATGAACCATAACGATTAATGTTAATGTTGTTTTCTAAGTGTTCTATCGCGTCCGATTTAACAAAACCGGAACGATGGATGATACGCATTTTAACTGCCATTTTAGGTGGCAGAAGATTTTTTTTAAATCAAAACGTTTGACTGAAGGTTTACTTCATATTGAGCTGCTTTTAAAATGTGCATTAAATAATTTTTAATCCTCTTTACAAATAATAATATTCTGATATCCTTTAGGAATTTGAAACTCTTAGGAATAGAACATGTACAATTTAATTACACACTGAGCCCTAATGATGACACAGGGACAATCTCAAATTTCATGTAAATGAAGCCTATTTTCACTATTTCGCCACAGCTGCAACTGCTTCCAGGCCCGTGCTAATGGCCAAGCTACCACACAAATTGCATAAGAACATTTATACATATCACTGAACAGCAAGAGATAGTGGCTCAACCACCTCCTTTTTAAGCTACAATTCATCCCATGAACCCACCACGCTTTTCCGGTGAAATACCGGAAGAGTGTTTTTTGCTGTTTTTTTCGTATTACTAGTCCGAATCCATTATACAAGAATAGTGACAGTGAAGTGTTATATTTCAATAAAATATACAAGGCAACCAATTCTCTCCAAATGCACCCATAAAATATTCTAGCTATAAAATTACCAACAATATGCATATGCATTCAAAGCTTTGATTTCTCTATTTTTTTTCTATTTTTTGACCGGAATTTAATCCGAACCTATCCTCTGCCATCTTATTATACCATTCTTAAATGAAACACTCAATCCATTCTAGAAATGTGTTCAAGTTTTTCCTCGAGTTTGGCTCATCATCATGAATACATCTTCATAATAAACATATACTTATTTGCTCAGATGAAGTACCCCGTATCGAGGCTCCTCAAATAACCTTCAAATGTTTGCTTTTAGGTAGTTTTTACAACTGTACTTGATTGATACAATAATTTATGTGTCTACAGTAACTAAAGTTATGGATGCGAGAGGAGAATGAACAAGACCGTAAAATTGATGACGTGCATGTGCTAAAGATGTTGGCCTGTCTCGCAAAGAACTTTATGTTAAGTCGCGTGAAATTGTGCACTAAAAAATAACACACTGCGGGTTTTCTGGATTCAAACTTGAATATTGTCTTAAAATCTAAGTACATGTAAGACATATTTTGATGATCTGTGACTCTAAAAATGTGTAGTAGAAAGTTTACTCATGGGTTTGCCTTCATTCATGTATTAATAATTTGTAATCATTTTTAAGCTTTACAATAAAGAATGATTGCACAGTGTACTAAACGTGGCCCCCGGTAAATTGCGCAAAAATAAGGTATAGAAAGTAGCCTTATGAAATTAATAAAACAATTCTTCAAGGTCTAGATCGCAACTTTGCAAAATTACAGAAATTAAAAGTGAGTGATATTGAAGAACGAGACTGTGTTTTGTAAGAGGGGTCAATGCAAATCACGAATCTCCATTGTTATTCAAAGTTATTCCGATTTTAAGAGCTGAAATATATAGTGAGCGCATGCTTGCCCAAATTTCTCAAAAGGACAGAAGGTGTAGAACTGTTGGAAATTCAACATATTTAAGGGAGAATTTTGGGCAAGCCTGCGCTCGGGGTAAACTTTTTGAAAAAAGGTACAAAACGCCGACAGTTTTCTTCACTGTTTACGGGTATTTACATGTCATTGACCTCATTGTGACCTGTTTGATATTCCAATTTACCACGTGATTTGTAGACTCAGGTAACATTGTGAATACAAAAAAAATCGATAAACCACATGGTTGTAGATTCCGTCGAAAGGCGTTCAACTTAGACCGTTACATGTACATTTTCAATAAATCAACATAGAATTATTTCTCTTTTGTCAAGTGTTTTAATGTGGTGCTGGAATATTAAATTGGGAAAAAATGTAACGATATTTTATTTTTAGTCCTTGAATTTAAGGGGAACGTTTAGAGGCTCGACGAGTTTCAAAGATTTAGCTCCCATCTTCGAAGTAACATCATTCCTCAAAGTGTTTTGGATTGTTTAACACTATAGCATGAAATCTTACTGCTACCCCCCCCCCTCCCCCCCAAAAAATTCATAAAACAAAAAAAATCGCACATACAATTAATAAAATTGTTTTAGTGATAAAATGTCACCACATGCAGCATCACAAAAAATATTCTGTACACCATTATTTGTGAGAAGTTCGGGGTATTTACTGTACTTTAAAAAGTACGGAGAGAGAGAGAGAGAGAGAGAGAGAGAGAGAGAGAGAGAGAGAGATGTTTAAAATTGCAATACGGCACTAATCTTTTTAAAAATATAGACGTTTTTCTTAAATAAGATTTTCTCCGTTTTCATATTCAAGTAGGCTCAGTTTATTTAATTTAGTGTTAAATTTCCACCGAGGAACGACCACAAGATGGGGGATCTGGATTTATAGCAGAGACATATAAAACCACGGTCTCTGTTTATAGGGATCATATACATCTCAAAGATCCTCCCCCAGTACCATCTTTCGTAAAAAAAAAAATGTCGTAATTCTTGAAAAATTCTTTGTGTTAATTTTTCTGTATACAGTTTGTATTTTGTATTAAATTCCAACTGCCATTATAACTGGCTAAATATTACATGTTTTCATTCGATCGATGAAATGCCCCGCCTACACTGAATATTAATGTGACACAATTAAAACCCAACTCGGACAAGCGCAACATTCCGGATTTAACACGAAGTATATGGCTTCTTAAATTACCATTTATAAAACTAAAACGCCGTTTTCAGTGTAAATTTTTGCAAGTAATATACCACAAAGATAACAAAGTATGAGTTAGGTGTAAAATAATTAACATTTGAGTTAATTAGATAAAGTTAGAGGGGTCCGAAAAAGGGGCCACGACACTATGCTTAAGTGGAATCATTCTTTATGATAAAAGAACAATTGATGCTTTTGCCGTAATATTTCCTTATTTCAGCGTTCTAAGTTGATCTCAGAATGTGGGTATTTGACTTATTTTGTTCAAAAATACAATTTAAAGTCAAAGAGTGTGTACATGTGTAAAAATACCAACAAACTAGGTAAAACTTTGTGTGAAAAATGTTTATTAAGGAATAGGTACATGACCGCACGACACTAATAAGCACCTGTAAACAACCTTTAAATTAGCTTTTAAGTTATCTTTTATAAATATTTACACATTACTTTCTTTGAATATTTTAACAAGAAAAGAAAATACTGAGAACGTAGGCATTGTTTACATGGGTGTCAAAGGCTGCTGAAAATTAACAGACACAAAATATAAAGATAAGACATAAACCAATTTTATAAAGGAAGATAATCCAAATTTCTAGTAATAACTGCCAGAAGTGATTGTCATCGATAAATAATCTGTAGTCAATTTTAACATATCAAACAAAGAGCTGTGTTTGAAGAATGTAGTCCACAGCTAGAAAATAAATTTTGAGAATAAGAATGTTTTTCATGTGTAGGATTAAAACCAAATTCTATGTAAAAAAACAAAAAACAAATAAGAAATATTATCATCCTTTCAAACAAAAACGATATTGTGACAAGCTTCGCCTGCTTGAACCATGTTTTTCTAAGTGTTTTATTGCTTCCGATTTAGCAAAAACGGAAAGATGGATGGTACGTTGTTGCATTTTAACTTTATAATACGTTTCTAAAAGTAAAAAAAATACTTACTCAATTCTGACAGTATGTGTTCAGGTCTTTCCTTGTAGATTTTGCCCATCATCATGAATCCATCTTCATAATAAAAAAAAAAACTTTGTGGCCAAACGAAGTATCGAGGCTCCCCAAACTAAGATAAAAAACCCTCATTTTTCGATGACCCTGGGTGCCGAGTAAAGGAGGGGAAAATTTTCGAATGTGACGAAAAAAAAACAATCCATCAAAGTAACATCTGTCAATACAAGTCGAAAACGAAATGGATACGGCGTAAATAATTCAAAATGAATTCTCACCACAATACTGATTTTTATCCCCAATGGAGCACCAATCCCCTGATATGGACACGAAACAGGAATGCCATCTTAATTTTAAGACTTACAATGTAACACCGGTTAGTTATGAACTTTGATTTCAATTTCTTTGTTCCAGTTCTTATACGTAGAGTGAGCATGGAAAAGATCTGAAAACTGGTTATTTGTTGGTAACCTACGAAAAGCATGAAGAAATAAAGTGAAGTAAACTAGAATCAATACATGAAAAAGGCATCTTGATTAAATTTGATTATAAAGAAATGTTGCATTGTTTCAGTTTATTTGTCCACAATGCTAAAATCAATACATTTCTAACACTTGAGAGATCAGCATTCTTGCGTTTACTTAGAAATGATTTAACTCGAGGCGCGCACATAAAACGCTTTTAATTTATAATGAGGTAAAAATAAATTTACAAAACAAAAAAAAAGTTACTAACCTCCTCTTTTATCAGTTGAAAGCCTTTTCCTTCGGGACGTGTATTTCCAAAATGTTTCCAAAACTATTCCACTTACACTATACAAAAATGCTAACGCACCACCTTATAACATTCGCATTTTATTTTTAAAAGCCTGTTTATGATTTATTTGATATATAAATATGATACGTCAATAAAAAGGAATGCATATTAATACGACCTTTACTGTGTATTGTCCCCTGGGAGTGTTAACAATTATTTTCCTTTATTCTTTGGAGAATAGGCTTTTACGTATGAATTAAAACTTTGGTAAGTTATGAATATAAAGTACTTCAGGGTAAATTGTGAACGTCTTTTTGTTTCAGTCTAGCTATCCGACTGTACGTCTACAAACTTTTCACACCTTTGTCTTTTCTTTAAAACAACTGGGCCAAGTGATTCAAAGAAAGAAGTTCAAAATATGTTGAATTGGTAGGCCATGTCCCATTTCGACATATAAATTAAAATTAACAATTGAGAGAAGAGTCATTTAAAAATCTGATTTCTTAAAAGTAATTTCTGCATTATTCAATGCATGTGCTCTCTATTTATGGGTGGGGGTCCACAATAGGAGATCGCAAATGTACATGGGAATTTACATAAGGGAGAAAAACTTCAAAATCTTTTGACTCTTCCTCTTTAGGACTACTAGAAGATGGCATATAAAAATATATTCATGTAAAATCATTTTGACATTGCATAGATTTTCAATTGCTAAACTTATGACCAAATCATGACCTTAAGAGATTTGTTGATGGATCAGACTCTTTTACATCTGTTTTATATTTGAATATTTGACAAGTAAAACATGTTAATAGTAATTTAACAAACAAGCTTTATGATTAACGTGACGACTTAAACTTTTCATTCCTCAGCTTTTATTACTTATGAAGCAATAAACTTTATCACCTTCATACGGGTTATTACATCTCTCAATTAATTCGATATGCAAAATGACGCTTTATGTATGAACAATTTTCAAAGGGGGTATGTTATTGACAGACAGGTTTATGAAACAAGAATATCAACACTTTTGTTTAAAGTTATCATTTTGTAAGTTTCATGGTCAATACAATGACCTTGTCAGCAAATACAATTTATCATTTAGTCAAATATTGGCGGACTTTTTACATACTCATTGTTAGGACATTATTTACACCCTGAATTTTCAATGATTCTTTACATTCTTTCCCGATGATGACAAGGATCACATTGCTGGTTTGACTGGTCTGAGAAAATGCTCACTCTCCTATGGCCCCTGATTCTACTTCTGCTCCAAAATGTGTATTGTTTGGTGGACTTTCCATCTTAAATACTGTAAATACTGTTCGTTATTTCCGTATTTTTTATTGTACCCGATTTAAATAAGCAAATATGAAATTGGAAAAAAAAAATAAAACCCACCTTTTAAGAATATGAGGAATTCTTAAAGCCTCTGAATAGATAAACACACGAAACATAAAATTTTCAGAAAAGCTCAAAGATTATGAATGTTACAAGTATCTATCATGTTTATATAAATATAATGAATTATTTTAAATGCGTATATGCGAACATAAATCTATAAAAAAAATTCTTGTAAACATAGAATAAACATGGACCCTTTTGAAATTCCAGAAGGGGTGGGGGTGTTGCTTAGTAGGAGTCAGCATCCCTTGTTGACCGGTCACACCTCTCATGAACTTTATGTGAATTGATCAATCAATTATCTAATATGTCCATATATTACTTCTATATTTCAAAATGTGAAACATGGCTGAAAAATTGACGACTCGGCATTTGACAGTTATACAATCATTTAATCGAAATGTGCTGTTATAGGCATATGGGAAATTCAATTAGGAT
Source organism: Saccostrea glomerata (assembly GCA_003671525.1). Taxonomy (NCBI): domain Eukaryota; kingdom Metazoa; phylum Mollusca; class Bivalvia; order Ostreida; family Ostreidae; genus Saccostrea; species Saccostrea glomerata. The sequence goes on along the minus strand of PRKT01001390.1, from coordinate 48,820 downwards.
TTATTTTCATAAATATGACTTGTTGTTTCCTTTTCTTTTTTTTTTTTATATAATATTGTAGCCTGTGGCGTCCAAGTTGAGTTGTTAAAAGAGAGATCTGAGCAATTGAAAGTTGTAAAAATGGATTTTTAACTATAATTTGGAAAAACATTTTGCAATTTCATTCAGTATTGAAAATAATGAATTTCTTATTTCAAAGGGAAAGAAAAAAAATGTGTTGATATATAAATTGACAGAAAAATATCGTCACTTTCAAAAACATGTAAGTATTCAATTGTAGAATTGCATTTTTTCACTCTTGAAAATGCTCAAAATTTCTCTCTAATCTTAATAAAAATTTTCAATAAGGTTTGTAAAAAATGCAGCATTTTAGAGCGTAAATTAAACGTCTGCTTTTAAAGACTATATTATTTAGAAATTTTATACATGTGCCTTTTTTGAAAATCAAACAACAAACAAAGAAAGCCACGGAAGCAGAAGCTAAAGTATGATTCTTATATGTTCTCATACGGATGTGTGTTACATCAGTTATAAGATATTTTATCAAGAAAGCTAAAATCTGTTATAATACACACAATCACACCTTAATACATCAATCTTGTGTAATCTATTTTTATGATAATTTGAAACTTTTCCGAATAAACGTTTTATATGTCCTTAAAACGGGGTTGGTTCCAAGAATCCAATAATCTTCTCCTTGTTTTTTGTTTTGTATAACAAGCAACGTGTTTATACTTCATTAGTGAAAGTAAATCGCATATATTTTTTTGCAAGAGTTAATTCTAAAGATTATGTAATGTTTAGAAATATAACTATAACAAAAAATGAGGTATAAATTGTCAGCAGTATTTAATTTTAGTGATCTTAAAACCTTCGCTTTTGATGCCAAATTTGAATCCTTGGCGTTGCTATAAATTCTGCTTTTACGGTTTTCATTTCAACAGCTCAATACACTTTTTAAACTCATATTGTTTCACGCACAAATTAAGGTCACATTGTTATAATGCAAAATTGTGATATTGAGCACAAAACATATTTTAAAAGAGATTTTTAACTTTATCTTGATCTTATTCCATTACTTTAAACATAATCCAACACCTAATATTGGGTTGGATTTTTATATGCTCTTGGATTATAGATCATGAAAGTTCCAAATTGTTTTTTTCATTACTTCTTGTCAAATGAAACCGGCTTTTTGTATGTTCATTTTAAAGCATACCTTTACCTTGCCTAAAGACAGAAACAGTGCACTTCATGTAATTTCTGTATTCTTTGTACATTGATATGGCACCAAGGCCCAAGATGATAGAAGTATTTTTCATCTGTTCGACTGATTTTCGTGTTAAAAAGATGGCTTTTTGAAAACTAGCATCATGAAAGATACCTTCCAACACAAAATTTCAAAGCTTCAGACAATAGAAATAAAAGAATGTTCTTTTCAATAGTTACAATTAACTCTGTAGAAATTAAACAATTCTTTATTATCCTATACTTTGACATGATTCCTTTAAGCAGTTTTGTCATTTTTTGGCGTTGCGCATATATTTTGACAAAACCGAGACAAGTATGGTAAATATGCAAAGTACTTAGAAAAAGACTAATCTGTAAGTAATCAATTTGAACATTTCTAATAAATAGTATCAAGGAAAGCTCGATTAATTCATTTGTAAATACTTATGACAGAATCATATACATGATACATAATACCGTTTCTAATCAAATTCCCTTTTAAAACATCGAGGTTTAAAACTTAATATAATAAGTTTAGAGAATGTGACCTTTAAAATGAAATATTTAATAATATAACGTCAATGTCTTGTACAGAATCTCGATAATTTTAAGCTTTATCGCAAGAAAATGAGACCTTAATTTGTGCAAAAAACCATGTGAGCTTAAAAGTGGGTTGAGATGTATATTCAGTTTGTTATCTTGTAATTCCCTGTTACAAACCTCATATGGTGTTATCAGCTGGATAAATTGTGTTCTGTTGAGTTATAGTCTCAATAGAAATGAATCTGAAATGTTCAGTTTTAAATTTATCTGTGATAATCATTAGGTCACCTGAGTAAACTTTGCTTTCAGTCTCGTCCGTCGTCGTGCATATGGTGCATCGTCTGTCGTGCGTTAACATTTTAAAATTTCCAGCTTTGTTTCTGCAACCGTCTCTGCAACCACTCTAACAAATTCAACCAATTTTGGTACAAAGCATTAAAATGGGTGAAGATGAACAAAATTTGTGAATTTCTCGGTCCCTGTCCCCCCCTTCCCCCGGGGACTGAGGGGCGGGGTCAAAATCACTAAAATCAATGCATTCTTTAAGAATCTTCTTTACTCAAGCAGTCAAACTGTTGGCATGATTGTTATCAGTATTAAATCTTCTACCAAAATTGTAAAAATCATGGCCCCAGGGTCAGGTGTTTCCCTATTAGGGTGGAGCTCTATTGATTATACAGTGAAAATTCATGAATTCTTTGAAAATCTCCCTCTCTGCCAAAGTACAAAGTTATGTTGAGCAAGAATGTTTTTTCCAAAATTGTGAATTTCATGGCCCTTGGGTTGGGAGTACTGGTGTTAGGGCGGGCCTCTATTGATGATATAGTGAAGATATATTAATTCTTTAGAAATTTTCTAATCAGCTCCTGGGTAGTAAATTAACTTACCAAGTACATGGTTATGTTGAAAAAGACTGCCTCTTCTGAATTTGTAAATTTTATGGCCCCTGGGTCAGGGGTTCGTGTGTTAGTGCTGGGCTCTAGTGATAATATAGTGAAAATGCATTAGTTCTTTTAGAAAAATTCATTCCTCCCATGCTCCTGGGTATTAAACCAATGAACTATGTTCATTTTTAAGATGAGGAAAAATGCTTCTTCTCAATTTGTGATTTCAGGGCTCCTCAGTCAGGGGGTACTGGAGTTAGGGTGAGGTTCTAGTGATAATATCGTGAAAATGCATGAATTCTTTGAACATCTTGTCTTTTGCTCCTGGATATGATGCAGATAATCTAATTTAATATTTATGATGAAGAAAGGTTCCTCATCCAAAATGATTAATATCAGGGCGACAAGGTCAAGGGTGGGGGGCACTTAATCTGAAAAAAAATAATGCTTTGAAATCTGTTCTTTTGAATTAATCAACCATTTTTGATAAAATTTTCAAAAGTTTAAAATGTGTGGCCCAGGGTTAGTAGTTCCTGTAGGGTAGGGTACACGACTGGAAATATAGTGGAAATCATTTTCTCTTTATTACTCTGAACTGGTCAGAATCTTTTACATCTGTTTCATATTTGGATATTTAACTAAAGAGATAAGTTATTGACAAACAAATTGATAAAACAGGAATATCAGTAGTTTCTATTAAAGACATCGTTTCGAAAGTTCTATGTTCGATACAATGGCCTTGTCAACAAATACAATATATCATAAAGTCAAATTGTAACTGGCGTTTTTTACACTAATTATTAAGCCATTATTTATACATATGTACACTGATTTGTCGATGGAATTTTCCGATCTTTTTCAGATTATGACAAGGCACACACAATGGGTTGGCAGGGAATGCTCACTCTACTATGGCACCTGGTCCCACCTCTGCTGTTTTAGTCATCCTTGTTAGTATTGTTTGATTGAATTTTGAGCTTGAATACAATATTTTTTTCGTTAAATCCATTAATTTCATTATACCCAGGTTTAAACAAATAAGTTCGATTTTAACGAAAATACCAACTTTAAAAAAAGATAAGGAGAGTATCTAAAGCCCTTTAATAAATAAAAACACAAAAATTGTGAAATTTTGCAGAAGAGTTTTTTTATTACATAATCATTAACTTAAAGCTCTACTGACATCATAAAATAGCCGAGAGTGTAAACAAATAGCCGCCATATTTCATCGATAGACGCCATATTAGTTCGTGTTCTATTGTTACTTTCTAACTATGTATACACCAAAATCATCGTCACGCGCCAATGCATATTCCAGTGACCAAGTACACCGTGTACATCGAAGTGCCGGTGACTGTCAATAGCGGTAACAAACCTATCACGAATTTTGCAATAAGTAAAGTTGCAAAAAGACCAGAACACATCGTTATAGCATCCAATATAAAAGAGTTGCAGTAAATGTATGCATAAAACACACAAGCACAACAAATGAGTGCTCACTTCCGAACGTGACCGACACCGCATGGTCATGCATGCAAACTCTAGGTCAATGAAACGTTTGTTTACAGTCAAGCGTTTCAAAGCATTGATCGGGGAGCAGTAATTATTTGTAAAATGAAAGAAGAAATCCAATATTTGCATGAAAAACGTACTTGCAAATAAACTTCACAAGGAAACGAGGTATAATTCCCCATATTTAAAAAAAAATTCCTGGATTGCATATGAACAGTTAAAACATAAAGGGGTTAGGCCTGTAGACCTGAAGGGGGGGGGGGGTATAGGGGTATACATTCTCATTGATGGCTAAAAATGCAGCCATTTAAATAATTTTACAAAGGTGTAATATTTTTTCAATAAATAATTTTTATACTATAACTATTCCTTTCTTTATTTCTAATCTGAAATGTACAGGTGTGCCAAGAACAAAAAAAAATGATAACATTTCTTAATTTTCTATCACACATATGCCTCATTCATAGAAGTAAGGACTGTTTAGGAAGAATTACCATTTTGAAGGAAAAGTAATTATTTGCACATATTCAGTAGGTAGTTTGGAAAATTATATGTGCAATTAACCCTGCGCCTAAAGATCTTTGATGAGTCAAGTCTTCATAGGAATTTTTCCTGAATGTTAGAATATAGTTTTATTCCAGTAATTAAAAAAACAAGTTAATGAATAAAATGTATTTTATTCATTCTTTTCTTTTCTCTCTATCTTTTTACAGAAGTAGAAAAGTATCAAAGAATAAAAAAATGTGTCTTGTTTGGCAATGAAAAATATTCTCAGCCATAAATGATGCTCACAATATTTCAAAGCAATTTTTTTTATCGGTACATAAACAATTCCATGTAAATTGTAAATTGATTATTATTAAAGTGTTAGGTACACGTAACTGACAAAAATTGAAAATTGTCCACTAAAATTAATAAAATTGTGATACTGTCGGTTCATAAAAATTATTCACAATTCAATTCCAAAAGTTGAAAACAGAAACAAAAAAATTTTCATGCACATTCGTTTACAAATTGATTTCATATACATATACATGTACAAATAATTCCAAACCATTGAAAATATAAGATTTTTCATATGTTACCAAAATTTAAACAAGGAATACATATATACATATATATTTCAATGGTGTTGACAAATTGAAAGTTATTTAAAATGTAATATATTAATGAAAATAAAAGTACTATATATAAATTTTAAAAGTAAAAAGATCCTATGAGAAATAAAGCACATGTATTATGAAATTTAACATTTGTTTGTACTTTCCCTGTGAAAAAAGGCAAATGTTAAACCTGCCATGCGAGAGAAGAGGTTGTACATGTACCAATTGCAAAAAATCCTTGCTGTCCATTCAAATAAAACACAAGTACGCAGGAAGTATGATGGATTATTATCCTATACATAGTTTGGCTATCTGGTAATGTTATGATGTTCAACCTTCCTCTATGATAAGGTCCTCCTACATCAGAATTGGTATACATGTATTTCGGAGATCTCACAATTACTGTTGTCAGCTCATTACTACCCTTATGCTAGCCAGAGCACAGTCAATGTCACCAGGGGACACTTCCAAGCAGAAATCATTTTCTAGAGGCAGCAGCTGAAAACAGAGAGGGCAGTCAGTTAAATTTGACATTGCAAGTATGTACTGTACTGAAAATAAATTATATTATCAAGTTTTAATGCTGCTTCAATGAACTTTTTTTTCAACGGTTAAAGAATTAAAATTACAACAAAATCATTTTCATTTTAATGTATTAAAAAAAATTTAATAACATTTTATCTCATATATTTCTCTTTTTTTCATTCTAGTAAATATTTTTATTACTATACTTGTAGGATATTTTAACACAAGTGGATGAAAAGCATCAAGTTTTGAACAAAGTGTAGAGGCAGAAACAGATTTCATTATATCTTATATCCAAGGTTCATTACAGTATGAAAACTCCAGTTCAGAAATCGCATGGTATTTCTTTGGAGAATGAAAAGTATTTTAAGATCCTCGCATCCTATGCTGTTGTCAATCTCCATGCATTACCCCAAAAACCAGAGTTTAGAAATCTGTGTTTGTGGCATGAGGTTCATCATTCTGAACAAGAATTTTGAAATTCATAATAATCTTGAACCCCTGTTTGCACCCTCTACCTTCAGGAACCAGGAAAATGTGATTTTGTTTTGTGGCAGCATGGTCCTCTTGAAACAGGAAGGAGAGTTCCAGTGCCTTCTTGTGTGAAAGTGGCAATTAGAAACAGGTTTCCCTAAACTAGATGGAGCATATAGACGCTATCTATCATTCAACTAATTCTGACTCTCAAAAAAAAAACATTAGTTTTTTAAAACTTACCACACGTTTTTCTTTTTTTTTCATTTCTGAAAGTAAAAGCCTTGATCCAGGATTTAGGAGGCCAGATAAATTGGCAGAGATGCTGTCATGGTCTTTGGAATTCTTACTCCTTGTATTACATGCACAAGGACTCCAATATACTTCCTTCAAGTTCTAAAAGTAAATTTAGAACATTTCCTTTAATACTTTTATGCACAAAAAAAAAATTATCAAATGAGGTAATAGAAGTACAAGTGATCAGTAAAATTGAATGGCAAATGATATAAATTTACACCCTTAGAAAAAAATATGTGCATATATATATCTGTATATCATTTATTAAAGTTTCTAAACAATATAAAGGTTACTAAATTGAAATAACTCAAAATAATTAAAAATTTAATACCTGCAATATATGTGTATTCTTTAATTGAATTCTTTTTATACACAATTCACTGCTTGGTTTTCTGTTTCTCTATTACTGCTGGTAAATCTACTGCACAGCAACCTAATTCCTAAAACTGCACAGTCATGTAATACCATATAAAATGTATGAAATTACTGTATTTTTTATTTTGTCCTTGATTTATATTCATATCACTGCACTGACTTTACATGAGACTTGAAAACTTTATTCTTCCTTCTGAATAAAATTTTTTCCAAATATAATATGCCCAACATGAAGGCAAACTTTTATCAAAAATTAATGCAGAAAATATTGCATTGCAATGTTTTCTTTTCTTTAAAATGTAGAGAAATCTTTTCAAGCATTACTGGTAAAACATACTCTGTACTGAAGTTGCATTCCGTAGAATTGTCTTGCTTATCCTTATGCAAGATCAATAAAGATTCTTTGGCACCAACGGTAAACTGATCCCATGATACCCCAAAATGAAGGACCAGAAGTTGCAGCAGGATTGCAACAGCATTTTTCTCTCCATAAAATTGTGTAGACATCCATTTTCTTACATGACCCTCCTGCAATAAAGATGAAATTGTAAATGTGGAATTCTATTAAGTAATACATGAAAAACTGTATATTTATTTTTTTTATTATTTCTTATATAATTCAATTATGCTTCTCTCTTTGTAAGGCCTAAAATTTCTTTTTTTTCAAAGCTTCTAAAAGACATTATTGATAAATTTATTTTCATTCTGTCTCCTTATAATTTTGATGGTTTATAATGTAGCATGTCATTTTTTCTTTACTATTCATTAACAAATCCTTTTCTTAAAATCATGAATTACACTACCTATTAATCATTTCTTTAAAGTAATTTACTTCATTATAGCAATGCAATGAATATGTTAATGAAATGTAGGATTGAAGTTATCCTCAAAACATCTTACTCTGAATGTTCTTTTCATTATTAAACACATTAAACTTTAGAAATGAGCTTCAAACTGGTATGCATTACATGTACTTACATATGTACTGTGCAGGTAAATTAATACTCTTCTCCTGCAGCTATTTTCTCTGCCTCAACAAGAGCGGAGTATTGGTCCACTTTACTCTTTGAAACATGCTCCTTTTAAGCAGGTCCAATATTTCCCTCTCTCCAACAATAAATCATCTATCTGAAAGGGTATCCACCTCCATCTTGTCATATTCATCAGTATTCCTTGAAAGAAAATATACAAGAGAAAATATTCAAATTGTTTAAGTTTTAAATCTTTCATGTTACATGCTACAGTAGCAATCTGTAAATCAAGACAAACAAAAAAACCCACTGTAATTTACATGAATATTTAAGGGTAACAAATCACTGCATCCAGTTCCTTAATTAGAGTTTGAGACTTTTTAATCATATCAAAAGACAGTAAAATTTTGAAACTATACCACTGTGTAGTAAATTGCATACTAATATAGTAATAACATAAATTTAGGAAATCACTTTTTAGCTTGTTGGGTATGCCAGAACATCAACAATATTAGAAATGTGCATATAATTTGCATACAATGTTTTCTAGACTAATAGATTTAAATCACATGGATCCTCTCTCTCAATTTCAAAAGTCCCTGTCCACTGAGGTTAGACACAAATGAGGCCTTCTTAGCTGCTGATCTTTAACTTAGCGAAATTTTCATTCCAGTAGAATTATCAAGAAATCAACTCACATAACTAAACTCTCAAAGATATATCACAGAGAAAACAAATAGAAATGGAAACAGAGTCATAATGTTTGTGACATTCTATACCATCATTTTATATGATTTTTATTGTGAGGTAAAAATGAATGTAACATATCTTTCCTACCTTTGTTTTACTCTATTTACAGCACACCTTTGTTTTACTCTATTTGCAGCAGATGCTGTTTTTATAGTTATAAAAACTACTTAATTTGCTACTAATTCTTCATAACAGTGTGTCACCGACTTTGCAAAGTGGTTAAAGCATCTGCTTATGTGGCGGGTTCGAATCCCACTGTAGGACGTGGATACGCGGTCCTTTGGATGAGACCGTATAAACTGAGGTCCTGTATCGCAGTAGGTGCTGCATGAAAAAGATCCCTCCCTGCTCAATAGATCTAGGACAAAATTTGCAACTCTCCACCAGCAAGTGGTGGCGTCTCCATACAAGTGAAAATTTTTGAGACGGACATTAAAAAATATACAATCAATCAATCAGCGTGTGCCATTCACAAACCTTGATATATCTTTCCACATCTTATATTCATCGCCCCCCAGCCGGCCGCCTCTTCTTCATCACTTTCACCATTATCATCATCCTTATAACCAGAAGATCCAAACATAGCATCTCGTTCATGATCTCATTTATTTGATTAGTATCCTGTGTGTTTAAAAGATAATGACAGATTGATATTACTGCAATATTCATATAATTAATTATTCTGATTTCTTCAGTTATAAAAAAAATGACAAAAAATCCCAAAACTAATTTTGTGACAATGGTAAAATAGATTGGGTTGGGCCATAACTGAATGCAAATACAGCATGTGTAAATATTACATGTATATGCAGCTGGTCGAGTCTGCAATGCACTTATCTCACTTGCATTAAAGGAAATAAATGAGTTATAAATGAATATTACTTGCTTGAAGATTAGCAGTGCACAGATGCTTTAATACTTTTTATTTTTGCATTCTAGTTAGTACTTACTGTACATGTTCATGATTTTGTGCTCCAGGTGCTCGGTTTCATCATCGTCACAATAACTGGCATTGTCCGAAATATCGATGTTCCTACTGCTGACACTCTAAAGCAATATAAAACGATTTAATTTTACAATTCGCCAACAATTGTACTTATCTATTGTCACTTTTATTCGTGAACAGCTATAATAATTGCTCCCCTGTGTTTACACATGTGCATTTGGATCTACTTTCATTTTCACTCCAGTCTTTCCTTTGCGCATGGGCAAGACATAACACGGTCAAATCGTGCCGAGTGCAGACGTGTCGTCGGTCGGTCAGCTGAGGTCCTGTCACAATGCAAACTTTTTACGAAGTAAATACATTTTTTGGTTCGTAATTTATTTTTTAGGTGCTTTTGCATTTATGCTCGTTTATCTTACCTTCGGCCTCGTCTTGGATATTCACAACCAGGAACTTCAGCTTTTCAGTGCACGTGGACTGCAGCTGCACATGTACCAACTTCTGTGACTATGTAACTGTGTGTTATCAGCGTTGCTAAACACCAAAGATGCTTTCAAAAGCATTTATTTTATCTCAGAATTTGAGATACTTCTGCCTTTTTATTTTATTGAATAAAAATTTTACAAATAGGCCTTGGCGAATATCCTATTCGAATGAAACCGACTGACTAAATCAGTCGTGCGTGACCACACAATTGGGTGATACTTGGTTAGCAGATAGTAGGGTTATCGAAAACTAATATGGCCGACTCCGATTTGGCATTTAAAAGACTTCAGTAGAGCTTTAAAAAAAGAAAGGTTATGGATGAAACAACTAATCTATATTTATTCAAATGAAATTGATGATTTTAAGTGCGCATCAGCAAACATAAATCGATCTCAAAAATCTTAAGACAGAACAAATTTTGTAAAAAAAAAATTGCATAAACACGGACCCTTTGGAAATTCAAGAGGGGATTAAGTGCTAAATAAGAGTAAGCATCCCCTGTTGACCGGTCACACTTCTCTTAATTAAGCTCTTTATTTGAATCAACAATCCATTGATGGATTCGTCATTGCGTTGCCATATATTCCGACTTCCTTGAAGTGGTAGGAAGCATCATTCTCTTTTTCAAAATGTGTTGCTATAGAGATCTGAGGATTAACTTTTATTAGAATTTTTTGTTTTTCTTTTACCTTTCTTTTTTGTTTTAATTTTATAGCCTGTGACGTCAAAATTGAGCTGCAGTAAGAAAGAACTGAGAGATTGAACGTTATAAAAATGGAGTTTACTATAATTTAATAATTTTGTTTTAGCAATTTCATTCAGTATCGGAATTATTGAATTTCTTATTTCATTTGTGAAGGGAAAGAAAACAGAAAGCACAGACAGTGAAATTTGTCGCTTAAAAAAGATAAATTTAATATTCAATGGTAAAATTACATTATTTCCTTGTTGAAAATCTGAATCTCTATAGGTATAAACCTAAATACTTAAAAGATAATACACGTTTCTGTTAAAAATCAAACAACAAACAAAGAAAAACCACGGAAGCAGACCTTAAAGCATAATTATTCTATGTGCTCCAGAATTCGGATGTGTGTTACTTTAGATATTATACAAGAAAACTGAATATTGTAACTCTAGGAATAATCATATTTTTATACATCAATTTTGAGCTATCTATTTTTCATTATGATATGAAACTTTTCCATATAAACATATTCTTTGTCCTTACAACGGGGGTGATTCCGAGAATTTAATAATACTTTTGTGATGTTTAGAAAGATAACTTTAACAACGATATGTGACAAATTATTAGCAGTATTTAATTTTTAACGATATCAAAACCTTTCCTAATTTTGCCAAAATTGAATCCTTGCAAAAACTCTGCTTATACAGTTTTCAAATTTTATATTAAATTTCAACATCGTTATCTTATGTTTTCTTATTACACATCATATATGGGGATGTCAGCTGGTAAGTTGATGTTATGTTGAGTAGAACATATACCAACCCCCCACAAACACCACCCAAACCCAAATAACAAATAATACAGTAATGCTTAGCTTTTAAAAGTTCTCTATTATAGTTATTTGCACAAAACATTCGTCGTTGTATGCACATTTATGGATGAAAGAATGACAAATTTATAATTTTTAATTAAAAGAATATTTAAACCATACGCAATGTTAAAATTGGTGTCAAAGGCTGCTGTAAATCCATGGAGCGGGTGGGGCTGCAGAGCAGGAAGAAATTTAAAGTAACTTTGTCGGTCGTCTTTCTGTCTGTCCGTCTATCCGTACTAGGTTTTATATGCTGAGAGTTGTATAAGGTATGGATTTAATATTTTGCAGATATACAATTTTGACCAAAACGTGACGTTGGAATATTAATTAGACATATGATTTGTTTTTCAGAATACTTCACAAAGAAGATTTACATTTTATCATTATTATTTAGTGGCGAATATGTGCTTTTTGTTATATACACTGTCATATTAACATATTAATGTGACAGTCCCATAGACCTTGACCTACTTAGCAGATACATGTATTTTTCGAACTATAAATTTGAAACTGTTTTTTTTTATTACTAGAATTGACGTTTCGACAAAAGAATATCTGTTATAACAAATGTTTATGAGCTTAGCAAGCTGTACTTTGAAACTGCATACACTGTTAAATACGATTACACTATACTTCATAATGTGAAAATTAAACACTATAAAATATGTTTTTACATGTATACCAAAAATTCAAAGTTAAATTGTCGACTGATTTTTTTTTCTAGAGAGGGAATGAAAGGAGAAGGAGAGAGAAATGCCTAAGGTTGGACAAATTTAAAGATGAAAATAAATTTCCAACTGGAACAAAACTTCTTAAATATTTCATCGAACATTAAGGTTTTCTTCTTTTTAAACTCCCGAAGTTGCAAAAGACTCACAAAAATTAATTTAGTTGCTTATAAAATATCAAGTATTATACTAAGTACATGGGATAATGTGGCAAATTTCTCCTATTATTACATAATTTATGTATAGGAATGAGTCACGCTAAATTATTCAAAGTTTATTTTGTAAAAATAACTATTTTCGGTAACAAAAAAGATGGAACAAAACCAGGTATACTTTAAGAATACATTGATATGATACACAACAATGGTATCTTACTAAGACATACATGTACTTTAGAACCGATCTTATCACAAGCAAGATTTATTTGCCACATTTCATTAGGAGTTGTGTAGCGTAGTGGTTAGATTGATATTGAAAAATGATGCTTTGGATTCTAGTTGCTAGGGTTCGGAATCAGAAGAATACCACATTACTATTTTGATATCATATTTTCATAAATTTTAAAAATGAGAATTCTAATATTAATAACTACTGATGCTAATAATAATAAGCACAAATTAAATTATTCTGAATTCAAGATACATTTATAGGCATTCAGCTTGCCTTGCTACATGTACGTATCCCTTTCTGAAGTAACAAATCAAGTGACTTGAATTAAACTTATTTGAATAAAAAGATAAATAATTATTTTTTATTATTTCAATTAACATTATTCATTAACTGAATTTTTTCAAACAAATTATGTGTCGAAGTTTTTCACGATGAATTGTATACTGATGTTTCTGTTTTTCTAATCATAACAAGAAGCAAAGGGCGGATGTGACCAGTGGACAGAAGATACTTAATCCTCCGTGACATGTGATCCCACTTCAGATGATTTTAGAGACTTGTTTGCGCTGATCTAAATTTGTAGTGAATTTGTTAGCAGTTTGATATCTTTATATTTTAATATTATAATTGGATGGGGAAGCATATTTATATTGAATTTTCGGGATTCTTTGGGGATTCTAATGGGATAAGACGCTACAGATTAGGTGATAAATAGTTCTTTCTGAGAATCTCTATCTTTTATTAATTAAAAAAAATTCTTTTAATTTTCACGTTTAATATTATGATTGTCAATCGTACAATTCACAACTTGCTATTTTTCCCAAGGCCAAATATGTACAACATGTATAACACTCATGACAAAGAAGGATACAGAGATAGCGAACAGTATTCAATATCAAAGTCCATAAAACAATACAAAATAGGAACAGAGCAAACACGGACCTCCAAAACATTAGAGCTAGGATCAGATGCCATGATGGAGTGAGCTGCTGACCAGTCACACACACCGTGTGCTCCTAGTCATGATCGGGAATAAAGCGGAAAAATCCGCCATCAATACCTTGTATAAATAATGAACTAACAATTAGTATGAAAATCGTCAGTCAACATTTTTTCGAAGATAAATTGTATTTGCTGACAAGGTCATTGTATCGACCATAGAATTTACGAAATAATGAATTTTAAACGAGAATATTGAAAACAAAGAAATGCCTTTAGAATTTATTTTAATCTTTGATATATTTTAATGATGCTTTAAAACAGGCAAATCATGTGTTCTTTGAACACTTAAATAAGATGTTTGGTTTTTATTTATATTTGCGCATTCACGGTTATTTCCCTTCTAGATCCTCATACTCTTACATCTTAAGGCATTCGGTAAATATTAGTGTATTCAAAACTTTTGACATCTAATCTTATGTTGAGAAGTACATAAAAGACCATATTCAATTAAATTGAATTTCAATTTTAAGTAATTTAATCATTCATTATAACTTTCCAGAAAAAACAGTAAGAAAAATTCAAGCATGCAAAACTTTATTTTGAAATTCCTTAAAAAGAATGAGATAAAAGCACAATACTAAACTGTACAAAGAAAAGTAGCTCTGAACAAAATATGTACACTTGTGTCAACATATATAATTGGCAAATATAATTTAAACCAATAAAATAATAACCTTTATAAACCCGTTTTGACACAGCAAAACCCCATGATATCAATTAAAACAAATGATGTGAACTGTACTGTGTTTTCTAAATACTTACATTTAAAATTTTGATTAAGCCCCATAACAAGCATGAAAATACAACAGTAAAACACATCTGTCACAGACGTAATATTTCTAGAATAATAACATAGTAAAACAAAGTAACTGTTCATCAATTTTGACGATTTTTTTTTCAAAAATTAGGTTTGAAATAAATTCTTTTAAAATTCAATCATCATCAACTTGGTAAACCTATAAAATGGCAAAATTCCAGAAATTATAAAAAAAAATGAAAATGAATATCGGAAATGAAAAGAAAATTTGTCGAAAAGGAAATAACTATCCCTTTTAAGTTGTATTTTATTTAATATCTTGTAATTTGCATGCTTATAAAGATCTTTTCTAAGAAGTAGGGCATTCAAAAATTTCAAAGGCAAATACGATACTTTCAGATTGCTTGTTTCTCAACGGTTACCCGAGGTTTTATGCAATTGAGAAGTTTTATCTTTAAAATGCAATCTACAGCAATTTTAGCAAAATCCTATCAATATAGCTACATGTATTTATTTGCGTTTAATTTGATTACGTTTGCTGTGTGAGCAGATAATCGAAGCAAAGAAAAGTACATAAGGATTACAGGAGCATTGTTCATTAACTGGAAATTTGAAAAGGTTGAAATAGACAAACCATAAAATGTTTGGCATTTGATAGCAGATAAAAACTAATAATATAATGAAAATTATAATATTCATTTTTCTGCTCACGCTTGTAGGAATAGAAGATTTCTTAAGGGCTTTCATCTTCAAAATATGAAAAGTCAAGATTGTACAAATAGATAACCCGATATATGCAATTTTTATGGATTCCATAGTCCTAGTACTTTTTTTGTTCTCTATTAATGGTATTGACATCAATGTCAAAAATAGTGAACTAAAAACCCAAACCATTATAGAACATACCACGATAACTGCCGGAGTAAGTCGTATTTTACTCTGTAACGGATAGGCTATTAATAAATATATAATTGCAGTAAGGAGTACAATGTGTGTAATTGAACTAAGAAAAATCGTATCAGATAAAATGAACACAATTATGACGCCGGAAAAACTTTGGAATGCTGAATAAATATATTCAATCCAGTTGGAAAATCTGAAAAGAAACATCTTGACGATATAAAGAAGATCTGGAAATGCGATGCACCCAATGGCGACGAATGTTGGTGTATGAAACTTTTTATCGTACAAAATTTTGAAGATGGTGACAAAATTTCCTACGAGTCCCAGGAATTCAATTATCAAGCTGAGTGTCACAATTGATTTATGAAACATTTCCGATGTGCGTTTAGTAACCATGGAATCAAACAAAGAGAATTTGAATGATACATCGTCATATGTACAGACCCTGAGACGTGCTACTACCCCAAAAAAGCGTGTGGCTTTCGTGCGCTTTCCGTTTCGTGCAAACCGTGTAGCGTTTCGTGTAAACCGTGCAGCGTTTCGTGCAAACCGTGCAGCGTTTCGTGTAAACCGTGCAGCGTTTCGTGTAAGCTCCAAAGCGTTTCGTGCAAACCGTGTAGCGAGCGTGCGAAAAGCGTGTGAGAAACGTGCGACTTTCGTGTAAGAACCGTGTGAGAAACGTGCGACTTTTGTGCAAGAATCGTGTAAGATTCATTCGGAAGTCATTTCATTTTAAATATGGCTATCGATGGGACAGGATGTAAAATTCTATAAGTATTTTATAATTGAATTAGTTGTGCTTGTGATATTATAGGAGTAAAAACAAAAACAAAAAATGGAATTACAAAATGAAATTAAACGGTAATGTATGATTTTTATTTGTTTGATTTCTTTTCCTTCTATAGAAAATGTGTTCAAATAAATCAGCTATGTACAACAATTTTAAGGGCATTGTATTCAATATACTACATGTGTCAACGTGATCGTGGCTTCTTAAATATTTTTTCTCAAAGAAAGAAAGAAATACCGGTAATATATTTTTTTTAATTTAAATCAAAAATATATCAGGACTCCGCTCTTGTCTTTACATTTGAAACGATGTGTCATTTCATATCTTTTAATACATAAAACTTGTTGCTCATTATTGTCAAAAAAATGGATTTTATAATTTTAATTCACATGCACTGACGACCATATCTTTATAAACGAGGGGGGGGGGGGGGTGTTAAATTAAATTACTAGTACAGTCTTTCATTTTTTGTTGTAGCTTTCAATCTAATGTTAGTTTAATTAAATGCTTAATTTTCTATTCTTGTTTAAATTCGTTGTTAAATGTATGCGCAGATACACCCCTTAAAAATGTATTGGAATCTTCTTACCACCTTTCAACTGTGATCAAGGTCATTTACAACAGCGATCACGGGCTCCGAGTGCATTGCAACTGAAAACCTGTTTTGCTATATGTACATGTAGAGTTCACGGCTTAATGACACCTGAAAATTACGACTAGATTTTATTTGTTTTTTTTAATAAAATGGTTCTATAAATATTTGATAGGTACAACTTATAAATCAGCGGATTTCATCTTTTATTTGTTAATCCGAATTTCTAGCCGTAAACAGTAAAGAATAAACGGAACTGATTTGGTAGTCTTTTTATGAATATCATGTAAGAAAAGCTTAGGAGTAAATCATGAATAATTGTATATTATTTGTTTTATAACTCACGTACTTTTTATTTCATCTAAGATATTTCAGTTTTCTTGTAATATACCTGAATGCCGGTGTTAAGATCGATCTATATTGTATGTACAATGTATAGTCAAATGCCGCGACTATTAATAAATGTACACATATAAACATACGTTTAGTCCTGTTTTGAAATTAAGGATTTAACAGTATGATGGGTATACTGATGTTATTTGATAAGCTTCATGTAAAAAGAGAAAGATGCTTAATTTTCTATTCTTGTTTAAATTCGTTGTTAAATGTATGCGCAGATACACCCCTTAAAAATGTATTGGAATCTTCTTTCCGCCTTTCAACTGTGATCAAGGTCATTTACAACAGCGATCACGGGCCCCGAGTGCATTGCAACTGAAAACCTGTTTTGCTATATGTACATATTGAGTTCACGGCTTAATGACACCTGAAAATAATGACTGGATTTTATTGGGTATACTGATGTTATTTGATAAGCTTCATTTAAAAAGAGAATAGAATAGATTAATAGATCACATTACCCCCCCCCCTTTACCGGTTTCCCTCCTATTGATAATGCTTGCGTAAAAAAAATCTTTAAAAATGTATCAATAATCGTTAGTAGAGTATATAGACAAATTTAATTTATAATTTAAAATCAAAATCACAAAAAATAATCCGCCTACGGAAATCAAACACAATATAATCAATATTATTAAAAATCAATGAGTTTATATTCCTGCGGTGAGAAATCGAATTTGTGTTCAATTTATTAAATCAATTTATCAAATTATACTCGTAGAAATATTACATTGAAATGAATAACTTATACCTGTATATAAAATTGTATTTTATTAAACAGTCATTCACGATATCGGCATTTCGTTTTTAAACAGTTGGATAAATAAATAAATAAATTCGAACTGACAATTATTTATCAATTAATTACAACTGTCAGAGTATTAAATATTTCTATCGGTTTTTATAATACAAGTGTACTAAATTTAATTTAAACAGCTGCTTAATGTGGATTTTTGACCTATTTTCATTGAATTAATGATAAAGCTGTAAAAATGCCCGAGATATTCCGAGTAGAAAAATCCAAACCGTGCGAGAATCGTGCACAAAGCGTGTGAGAAACGTGTACAAAGCGTTTCGTGCAGCCTTTCGTGTAAACCGTGCAGCCTTTCGTGCAAAGCGTTTCGTGTAAACCGTGTAGCGTTTCGTGCAAACCGTGTAGCGTTTCGTGTAAACCGTGCAGCGTTTCGTGCAAACCGTGTAGCGTTCGTGTACCGTTCGTGCAGCGAGCGTGTGGGGTAGTAGCACGTCTCAGGGTCTGTATAGTTGTACTCAACAGACAGGTTCTGTGTTTTGTTCCAGCTCTTCAGCAAAATTTGTCCATCCATCACAGAATTACGAAATGAACTGTTATCGTCCTGTATCATTTCTTCGTAAAGTTTCGATACATTCCATTCAGTTCCCAAATTCCTTCGTTCAAAAGATGCGGATGACATTTGAAGCATTCTATTTAAAAAAAATTGTTTGTTTTAATTAAACTGACTTTAATCTTTTCACATATTAAATGAGACAGATTTTCTCCTCGATATTTAGTCTTAAAGTAATCCCATTAAACATTTTTAAACACTATATCAAATTAAACAAAATTGTCACAATTTAATGAATGTACTTTATTCCAACATACCTTCTTATTCAATGCATGACAAGTAGAACAAATTGTAAAGTGCCTTACTCTTGCAGCGTATTTAGAAATAATGTCAAAACCGAACAAAAAGACACATATACACAGAGTAAACTACCGCTTACGTCAGAGGAAATCTTACTCGGAGGGACAAAATTATAAAAGTATTAATGTTTTCCTACTTTTCTCGCTTGGTTTTCATTCAAAGTTCATAATTCCGTGATTAAAATTGAATAAAAGAAAAGGTTGCAGATCAAAATCTGACATCTTACAAAACGTTACAATGTTAGATCCAACAAAATAAAATTAATTCTAAAACACCTACAGATAATACAGATATTTAATCAAGTTATAAAATGCAAATCCTTTGAATGCCATTTTTCGTGTTGGGCACTTAGGAGCAGTAAGAATACCCTCTTGACCTGTTACACCTGCCATGAGCTCTTTGGTAAGAATATCTGTATTCAATCTTAAATATGAGAAATCTTTGATTTTGAAGAGTTTTGAAAGTAAACTGTGAGTATAAGGTTGAATTAAATACAATTTTTTTTAGAACAGTTATTATAATAAGCCTTACAAACAAAAAACGATATTGCTACAAGCCTTGTCTGCTTAAACCATAACAAAATGTTATTTTTGTTTTCTAAGTGTTTTATTGCGTCCGATTAAGCAAAACCGGAACGATGAGAGTACACATTTTAACTACATGTATATTATAGGATTCTTATCGAAACACTAAATCCATTTAAGCAATGTGTTAAAGTCTTTTCCTTTAGACTTTGCCCATCATCAAACACATGCTGTGACCTTCAACTTGAAATTTAGATATATCGACGACGTATTGTCAATTAATAATTGTAATTTTTATTCTTACATTGATATCCATACTTGGATATTTTACTTGAAAAGATGTAAACCAAGCTATATGATAAATATGACGACTCTTACTTTTCCATCGTCAACTTCCTATTCTTATATCACTTGTCTCGTTTAAAGTCATAATTTTGTACGTTCTGTGGTCGATACAATGACCTTGTCAGCAAATGCAATTTATCATTAAGTCAAATGCTGACTGGCGTTTTTCATACTAATTTAGAATTGACGGTTGATTTTTCCGTTATTTCACGATCATGAAAAGGAACACACGGCGGGTGTGCACGGACAGCAGAGAGATGCTCACTCCGCTATGGCACCTGATCCCATTTCTGATGTTTCGGAGGTTCGTGTTTGCTCTGCTACTGTTTTGTATTCTGTTCGTTATCTCCATATTCATCATCAAAAGCTACCTGAATCTCGAATAAACTTTGAGACACAATGAAATATTTTATTATTCACATACGTACACAAGGAATCATTTTCGAATAATAATAGATGGGTATTGACTATTGTCAAGTGATTATATTGTACAATATTGTTTAAGAGGCAATTCCATGGCCGCTCATTTTATTGCAAGCAAAAAAGGGTTCCAATCCTGTTTCTGACTAGAGGAAGTCTGTAGAAACAAAAATAGGGAGACCAGTGATGTTTCTTGCTGCAGATAGCTGGGCTTTCTCTAGTATTTTCTATATCGTAAAAGGTGCAGCCGTCCCAGACAACTGAAGCATATTTGAGATGGGGTATGACAAAAGTACATTTTAAAATGAACGTTTTGTTAAAGAATGAAATAAAGTTTTTTAAAAGGCCAAACCTTTTATATACATTATCTTCAAAGCGAAATGTATCTAAGTATGATTTAAGACCAGGTTAATTCTTGTGGAAAAAAAATTATCCACGATGATTGTTGTAAGATTCAAATTCTAACTGACATTGTTGTAAGTAAAGTTTAAGAGGCTGAAAATCTTTTTAAGGGTAGAGAAAAGAGCTTTTAGTTTTTAAAGGGATGAATTTGAGGAAGCACTTTTATAATATTAGTTTCAAATATTTAGATCATGTTTGATGTTATATGCTGTGCTGGCAACATTTGACGAAGTGACAAAGAATTCTGAAGAGAATTGTCATCTGTAAAAAATCTACATAATGCCAGCGCATTTTCTGAAACATCATTTGCATAATTTAAAAAAAGTAGGGGACGAAGGACAAGGCCACATGTACCCGTCATCATGCTAGAAGATAAGATATCTTTAATCAATACTTTCAGGCTCCGACTGTTCAGAAAGCAGTTAAATCATTCATAAAAAATCGTCGAACGCTCCGTACGTCTGCAGTTTAAAACGAAAACCCCTATGCCAGACTCTATCGAAAGCCTTTGATAGATTGCAGAAAAAACCAAACATGACTTTCCCACACCGGTACTTTTAACTAAACTATAAAACTATATCGAACAATCGGAAAACAGTTGAGTAGCCAGTTTAAAAAAAAAACCTCCTTATACTTGTAGAACAAATTATTTGCATGGAAATGGTTATACACGTGTTTAAATAATACATTAGAGGTTGTTATTATTACTGCTTTGAAAGACTATATCATTTAAAAAGTTAAAACTTCTGACTGTTAAAATAAATCAAACAATAAACAAAAAACAAGGAAGCAGACGTTAAAGCATATTTCTTCTATGTGCTCCAAAATTCGGATGTGTGTTACTTTACATAATATATAGGAAAACTAAATTTTGTTACTCTGTGAACAATGACACTTTTATACATCAATTTTGTGCTATCTATTTTTATGATAATTTGATACTTTTCCACATAGAGGTATTCTTTGTCCTTACAACGGTGGTGGTTCCGAGAATCCAATATTTTACATGTACTTGTTTTTGTTGTTCTTCATAAGAAGATACGTTTTTGTTATCGTACATGTATAAGTAATATTCTTAGTGAAAACCAAAATCACATCCTCCGACCCCCAAACCCCCCACCCTCCCATCCCCCAAAAAGACATTTATTTCAACAAGAGGTAATTTTAGAGATTCCATAATATTAAGAAAGATAACTTCAACAAGCGATAGGGTATAACTTTTTATAGCTCATATCTGTGGCTGCTGAAATGGTGTATATTCGCTCGGTAAGTCTCGCAAATATATACACCATTTCAACTCGTTGGATAAAGCCAATATCAAATCACAGAATATAGATATTTAATTTAAGCGATCTCAAAACTTTTGCTTATAATGCCAAAATTGAATCCTTGCTAAAACTTTGTTTACATGTATATGGTTTTCAAATTTCATATTCAATTTCAATTTGTTAGTTTGTGTTTTCCTGCTACACACCCTATATGGTGCAATCAACTGGATAAGATGTAGCTGTTTTGATTTCACCCCCCCCCCCCCAAAAAAAAAAGTAAGACAGTAATCCTAAGTTTTAAAAAAATATATATGTACCAATGAATGGTACATTTCTATTTTTTAACAAAAACAACAAAGCAAGTACTGAAAACATAGGAATTGTTTTCATGGGTGTCAAAGACTGCATGCTGAAAAGCCGTTTTGTGTGGCCTGCAGAGTAGTGAGATAAGCAATGAAAAAAACTTATTTCAACTGTTTTCATACAATATAACATAACTTTGGACGATTTACACGTTATAAACTACGTTTCCTTATAATTTGATTTCAATGTTGACTATGAGACGAATTTTCCTCCGGAGAAAGGCTTCAAATTAATCAGATTTTATAGGTAACGTCAAGCGGATTAATACGTTTTTGACGTAACTCAATTGCGACGTAGGCAGTTTATGGTTTACGAAATGGACGTAATCTTTTAACCAATCAAATAATATGTTAAAAATTAAAATCAATTATTTGAGATAACTTTACCCAGCGTCTGTATGTCTGTCCGTCTATAGGTGCTACAACTTACATATTGAGAACTGTATGAGATATCGATTTAATATTTTGCTCATACGAGAGGTGTTAAATAAATAAAGTCATCGGTACTCGGAAAGATACAGAAATGCTTTCCATGATTTAGTCTTCAATACCCCCCTTTTAATCAGAACACATGTCTGGAACTTTGAATTGAAATTCTAATTGTTTTTATAACACATATTTTAGAATGACTTTTCGTTTAGTGGAATATGGCAATACACTGTACCACAATTAATCAGGAGTTTTGTAGTGTTGGTGTTAACGTGATAGTAAAAATGATATTTTGATTTGGTTGTTAGGGTAAGAGACCCAAGAAAACCACAATATTTTTAAGAAACATAATCAATATTTTTTCGGAATAAGTTTACTGTGAAAAATGCCTTTTTTTCTTCAATCTTCATTTAATCAATGATACTTATATTAGTAATAACAAATTAATTACTTTTAAATATAAGCATAACCTTTTTTCGTACAAATTATTTGTCCAGTATTTTCAAGCTTTATTTTCTATAGAATGTTCCGTATTCCTGATCATAAGTTAAGCACATGGCGAGTGTGACCAATCAACAGGGGTAGTCACTCCTCAATGACACGTGATCCCACTTCAAATGATCTAAAAGTCCAGTTGCTCTTATCTAAATTTGTATTACTCGAAATGACTTAAATTGATCTTTTAGCTTGTTGATACCTTCATATATATGAATTATTATCTATCTATGTATTATCTGCGATGAATTGTGAAAGCATATTTTTTTTTTATTTAATTGTCAAAAAACTTTCTTTAGGTGGCTGGTAGTAAAACCAATCTTCATTATTTTGGGCATAATTTTTGTACGACCAGTTTTGATTTAAGGGTACTTACCACAAACAAAAAATGGATGCGCGGGTTGATATATATTTTTTGACTGATTTTAATTTGAAATGACATAAATAATAAATCCCTGAAATATTAAGAAATCGTAGGTTTTCCTTGGTGCTTAGATTTGAGATTTTGTTTTGCTTTCTATATAATTTCATACAAAATTTTGCACAATTTTTTAACCTTATGACAAAATCTTATATGATTCTCTCACTCTACTTGGTAAACATTATTCAGGATGTCAATTTAAATGTAAATCTATGAAAAATAATGCTGATTTCTGAAAAAAGTTTGTTTGTGTTATGTATCCTTAATAACGAAAAAAATTGCCCCCTCCCCCTTCTCCCTAAATCACGTTCCCGTGCGCGTCTTTCCGACTTGGGTCGATTACTGAATCTACTGATAAACATTTTTAAAAAATTAGAATATTGCCCTTGCTCTTAATATATATTAACTTACATTTATCAGATATATATCATATTTTTCATATGTAAAGCGTATTCAAATGTTGATCATTAGACAAATTTTTAATACACCCTCCACTCCACCCTTCCTTTTTTTGCGTCACAGACCATTAGTGTTTGAAAGAACGTCGGTTACAGTGCAGATATATTTAGTCATATGAATCCCTGATGTACACGTACACTTTTTTGTTAATTTATGAATGAAAAAAAAAAACATTCACTTCTGGTTTTTCATGAATCATGAAAAATATACTGAAGGATTTCATGTCAATGTTATCTCAAACTAGAGGTATTGTGAGAAATGAGCTCACTAAATGATACCCCCACCTCCCATATGGTTATAATGTCAAATTCCATATTTTCCTGTGGCCGGGAAGCCCAAAATATGTGTCGGATCAAAACGTAAAATAGGAGCTAGGTGCACAATAGCAAAATGTAATAAAGATTCTGTGGAAGTTTCATCAAATTTCACTTAGTGGTACAATAGGAGTTGCAGATAAGATATAGGTACCCCAAATTACAGACAGAAAGACGGACGGACGGACGGGCGAACCGATTACTATTTACCCTCCCGTCTTTCAAGCGGGAGGTATAACAATGCTGTGTATGGCCGTGGAGATATACACCAATGCATGTACACCCCTCACTATGTATATTGTATGAACACTTCTAAAGATCAAATGAAATGAAAATTCTGTATTCGTTCACATTAACTTCAACATATCAAGCAATAAATTCTTCATCTATTTTAATTTATTTTATTTCATCCGTAAATTGATATTGTTTTGTTTTGAATCGAGGAAATGCAAACCGACATTTTTGACTGTGACAGAAAATCAAACGATTTGCTGCATATTCATATATTCAGATTATTACACTACTTGTTAACAATTTCTTTCCAGTTTCTATACTTACTTCTCTAGTATCCAATTCTCGGATTTTGCAGATCTTGCTGTAAATGTATCTGATTCTATACAAGTGAATAAAGCGAGGAAACAAACCAACGTTTTCAGAGTTGTTCCTCTTTGATCAGTAAGGCTCTGAGAACAACATCGATATTGTAAAAAGTTTTTGTTTGCTTATTGGTGTTTTTTTTTTATTAAAAAAGAACAAAACAATACTTATATAGTGAGTGGAGTGTACAGATTATGATATAGACAATTAATTGGAATGTTATGTAGCCAAGTGTACAAAGTGAGAACTTAGGCAATGTTAGGCTTAAATAGAATTTTCATGGGGAAAAAATGCTGCACTTTGATCAAGAACAAAATTCACTGTGTATGAAATAAAATTAATATATCAAGGGATGATCTTTAGTGTCTTACTTTTCACGGATTTTCATCGATTTAATTAAAAAAGAATTAATCTTGGATTGAGTATGATACCCATAATCACAATCAAGCCCCATATCCCATTTTACTTTTATGATTGATACATAGGGAACGTAAAATTAATCATCAAAGACGCTTTTTTTACCTCCGTAAAATTTGACGTCAAGTCAAATTTTCAGTTGAAATCGCAGGAGTTGTCTCCCCCAGTGTTTTGTAAGTCTTTAAGTATGGAATATTTTTCATCAAAATATTTGCCAATGCACAATTCTTTCTCCTCTATATACTCGCACCCTAACATTTCAATGATTGCAGTTGGTATCAGTGTACGCACAGATTTTGACAAACTGTAGCGCCGAGAATCTGTATTTATCTAATCTTATGTGCAGAAGTACATAAAAGAAGTTAGAACCATAGTTGAAAGTAATCTAACTTATTTTAAAATGCATTAAGTAGAATGAGTTAGAAAAACAATATTAAATTGTGAAAAGTAGGTTTGAACAAAATACATGTATGTACACTTGTACCAAAATACATACTTAGTACATGTAATTGACAAATGTAATTTTAACCATTAAGGGAAAAAGAACCTTAACCTACATTAGCAAAATGACGTTTCATTAATTTTAGCATGTGATGTGAACTGTACAGTATTTTCTGAATAATTACATTACATTTCAAATTTTGTTTGAGTCCCATAAAAAGCATGAGATCAACACAGTAAAACACATCTGTCACAGAAGTAAAATTTCCAGAACAATAAGATCGTATTTGTTCATCAGATTTGACGAACAAAACTGAAATGGAGGCTTGGAGGATATAAAAAGCGTAAAAAGTAGTTAAATATGGCATGTCATTGATATGAAACTTTTATCCATTAAACGCTAGTTGAGCAAATGCCATCCATAACATCATGTTTACTGAATACATGTAACATTGTCCATACATGTAACAGAGAGTAAAATTAAAAGATTAAATCAAATTACATTGAAAGAATGTATTAGTGTTTATCTATTCATAGTATTGAAAGCAAACCAAATGCATGAATCAGTTTTAACAAACCTGAAATGCTTAATGATTTTAGCTTAGAAATTAAAATATAAGAAACCAACACAAGAAAGTTTTTATGTATGAATTACGGTTTTTTTAATCTAATGTCAAACCAAGCGTAAGAAGCAACCAATTTTGTCATTCTAACATTTCTCTTTCTTCATTTTCCATGCCAAATGAAAAGGAAATGTATATTAAAATGTTGAAAAGTCCTTATCACGATCGAAAAAAATTATTACTGCAGTCCTAATACAAAACGAATACCCAAAAGCAAAAAAAAAAATATTTCTGAAAGAATTGCCCGGAAATGAAGATTTTACACATAGAATGTATGAAATTATCTGCCAAAACGGAAGACATACAAATATTATGTCCTGTTTCACATATTTTTTATCAAATACAATCTGCAACAAAATGGTTATGTAGAACTTATTTGATAAAATTTTATATGTCTGAAAGGATAATAGGATATTGTTCAATTCGGTCAAACTCTTAAACAAACAAATTAAAGTAAATACATAAACTCATTTAATTATTAACTTGTTTTTATTTGATTACGTTTGCTGCAGGAGATAATTGAAGCCAAAAAAAGTACATAAGGATTACAAGAGAAATTCAGAATTTCAAAGAGAAGAAAGGTATCTCTTGCGTATGAATAAGCGATCATTACTGGCAAGTTAAATAAACTAATAAAGATAACCAAAACATGAGGCATAAAGGTTTGATAGCAGATAAAAACTGATAATATAATCAAAATTACAACATTCATTTTCCTGCTGATGGAGGTAGGAATAGATGATTTTTCAAGGGAAAATTTAAAATACAAAAAACTATCAAAACTTGATTTTAATGTAATACTGTTTATTCCATGGCTACATTTAATAAAATAAGACTTTGCAGATCAATAAATAAATGAAATTGAATGGAATTAATAAATTAGATATCAAACAATTTTTTCGCTCAAAACCATACAATACAAATCTGTGAGCTGGGTATAAAACGCAAATCCTAAGAAATGTCATTGTAATGAATCAGGTGCTTTAGAGGAGTAAGTATCCCCTGTCAACCTGTTACATGTACATCAGATGTCATATTGTAATTTTTGTATTTACTATCACCAATAACACCATGAAAGAATTTCAATATCGCAAGGACATAACCTCGTTGAAATTAAAAATTCAAGCTATTAATTGTTTCTGCATACTTTGTAGTATCTAAAAAGTGCTGCTGCTTTAAATAGAATTCGAGTTTTAATAATTAAAATGTCAGGGAAATAGGCCAATGTCGAAATACTTTTGACTTTCACCAAATATTGTGTGTATTTATAAAATCACCCCCTCGATTTAAAGAAAGCAGCAGCACTTTTCAAGTTAAGAAAAATATCTTCTTTCTATATTCAAAAAATGGTTGAGATCTATTAAGTGTATGCCCTTGCGAAAGTACGATTTTATGAGGCATCTCGTAAAATGTACGTAGCATGTACATAAAAATACGAAATAATTAATAAAATACATTTTCTCGATAGTTCATGAATAATCGTACTAAACATAAGATATATACATCAGTATTAATCGACTATTTAAAACCTGAAAATAATATTCCGTTTAATAATAAGACATTTTTCATTGTTAAAAAAATCCTCAATCTGCCTCTCACAGCACATGAGCTACGTCATCTTTACCAAGATGACGTCATGATTGACAAGTTCATCGCTTTCAGTGCTTTGTTTATAACCAGCTACATGAGATTTAAGTAACAAGTTTTTTTTTATGCATTGATAAGTTTTATTGTTGTCTATTATGCTAATACAGTTAAAAATTGCAACTTATTTCATTATCAGGTATTATGAGAAATGCAAGCCTTAACAATGCTGCGTATTTACAACGTAAGCAAATACTTCATACACTTCCGGCGATCGATTTAACCTGTAGACATAGAGAATATACCGATAGAAACTAGCCTTTGTTAATTTACTACATTGTAGTTTTTTGTCACTTATGCCAGCTGCACTGTCTTTAATGTTCATCCTTGTTTTTTGGTAGACCTTAAGTTAAATTTCATGATGTAGACCCAAACTATTTTTTCATTATATTCTACTCACATATATATGTAAATCTGTTGGAAAAAGCATTGCAATCGCCACGAACGGCCGACAAACACCTCGATCGGCGCTGTCATTAGTACCTCAATGTAAGCTGTCGCAATTATCTCCATTTTTACACCATAGAAATGCCTTTAGTTACTGAAATCGTAGATTGAATTTTTTCATCAAATTTAATACTTGATTGCAAAGTAATTGGCTCTGACAAGTATCTCAATTCGTCGGATCCACCCACCCCTTTTAAGCGACCGAAATTCCTCCAACTTTTTATCATCAATCTTTGGACGTGTCTCTTGTGTCTTTTCAGCATTGATTATCAATTTTCACAAATAAGAATTTCCCAGACAACAATCTGTTCACTATTAGTGATCACAAGTGGCATTTAACAAAATATTTCCTTCGAAAGAGAATTCTTAGCCTGATGAATTCAAAGCGTAACCGCCTTTCAAATCGATTTACACCTTGCGTACTTCTAACGGAAATCTACGGCGACCGGTTAGTGCTATATTTATATCCGAATATATTTACTGAATAATTTAATGTTTAATTGTCCATCTCAAATGTATATATATGTAATAAATAACAAGTTTATAAGCTTCAATGGGAACGGAAGTGGATCTGTACGTGATCAAATCTTCTGAGAAGCAATTCTGCCTTCTATGGATTTGATCATGTGACCGATTCACTTCATTTCCCATTGAAGTTTATAAACTTGTTTTTTTTTTATTTCATAATTATAATGAAAAATTGCATTGTTTCAGTTTGTTCGTCCACACTGCTAAAATAAATACATTTCGAACACTTGAGAGATCAGCACTCTTGCGTTTACATAGAAATGATTAAACTCGAGACGCACACATAAAACACTTTCAATTTATAATGATGTAAAAATAAATTTTCATAAACAATAAAAGTTACTCACCACCTGCTTTATCCACAGAAAGCTCATTCACATGGGACGTATATTTCCAAAATATTTCCAAAACTATTCCCTTTACATCAATAAATAAACGTAAAAGAGTTTGCAGCAGCCTTGAGTAAATTACATGTATAATGTGTTATAAACCGAGTCTATTGAATTATACACATGCAATGCGCATTGTCCTTGAAGTACGAAATGGCTAGTAATTGCCTGAAAATTTCAAAATAAGCTGCGAAATATTGCTCAATTGATTCAGTAAAGTATTTTTCATATAATTATATCATTGTTTTTATAAACTACATGATTTCATTATATACAGAAATGAAAATTAAGTTAAACGTTTCTGATACTTTCACAACATTCTGTTTGCTGAAGTCCCTTACAAAGTTGAACGAAAAATTTTACAAACCAGACTTGAAAGTGTGCCAATGATATTTTGAATACTTCTGAGTAGGGCAAAAATGCAGTTTCTAATTAAATTTTATACGAATTTGCTTAAATGAGCTCTAAGAGTACTGACAATCTTTGTTCTTTTAGATGTCTTAAAATGGGCCTTTACATTTTAATTGAAATTTAGGCAATTATGGAAAAATAGAAAATATACTGTTTTATTTCTGTTCACGAGTGCTTTTAGTTCCTGCAAGTTTATCTCAAATTTAAGTTCATATATTAAGTTTATTCTCAATCGAATTACAATTAGCTCTTTGATCCCCTCCAACAAGATCAGTCCTGCTCGAAAGGATCGAAGATCTTATTGAAATAAGATTAGTCTGCTTTCTGACTTTCTTCTGTTTATGTTCTTTCTGTATGGTTGGCTGCTTTAGAACAACTGGACCATTTGTCCTTTCTCTAAAAAGATAAATCCTTTGGAAAGGAAATTCAAACAATTAGTCAAATGATCATTTTTGTCCTATTTTGAAAGATAGATAATAAAAAGGTGGAGGGTCATTTTAAAACTCATATCAGGAACCAATGAACAAAAAATGATTCAATGTTCTTTTTTATTCATTTAAGCTTGTTATTAATGTAAATTATACATTGTTCAAAACATAGAATAGAGAAAAGATAAGGAAGGAAATCCACAAGATCTTTTGATTATTTTCAGCCCCGTGGGGATCCGAATATAGAATAGGTCCTCAGTACCCCCTTGCTTGTCGTAAAAGGCGACTTAATGGGGCGGTCCTTCGGATGAGACCGTATAAACCGAGGCCCCTTTTCACAGCAGGTGTGGCACGACAAAGATCCCTCCCTTCTCAAAGGCCGTAAGTGCCGAGCATATGCCTAAATTTGCAGCCCTTCACCGGCAATGGTGACTTCTCTATATCAGTGAAATATTCTGGAGAGGGACGTTAAACAGTATTCAATCAATCAATCAACCTTCACTTGAGTTTACTTTAAATTATATATAATTATATTTCTTAAGTACAAACATCAAGAACAAAAATGGAAAGAAAAAATTAGAAATTTATCCCGCCAAATAAGTATGGACATGATTTTTAGGTTTTCTATGAAATGGTCACGCTTAGTAAAACATCATCTTCAAATAAATCTGTAAAACTATCCTGACTTTGTATAGATTCTCAATTGTTAAAATCACAGAAAATTTATAATCTCAGATTTTATCCAATCTGTACATCTATCATTTATTATTGTTTTACAAGAATCCTGTAACTAAGACGATAACAGAGGCATTGGAGCGGAGCGTAAAATCGCCCTCTGGTTAAAATTGCGTTTTTATCGCGCTTGATAATTACAATGTTAACCTTTTGAATTTAGCGCAGCACGAAGTTGATCTTCAACCAATATTAAAAATTAAAAATGCCGTAAATCTGTCAAACATTAATGACGAGAATCGACATTCAATCTTGATCTGTAATGCATCACTCATATAAATTCAGCTCAATATCTGCAAGCGTTTAGAAAAAAAGTGAGAAAAACAATCAGAAAAGAATGAATCCCTCCGTTCATCTGTCCCCATGTTTGTTAGTCTGTCTTACCTGGTTTTCGGCACTTTTTTAACGCTTGTAGATATTAAGCTGATTTAGATACGTGAGTGTATCTTGATGATTTATATATCAGGTTTGAATTTTGTTCCGATTCATTGGCTTTTGTCGGAATAACGACATTTTTATTTTTTTATAGTTGGGATTACGATCGGGTTCGTTACGAACTAAACTGAAGTTCCAAACGAGCTTGTATCCTAGGGAGAAAAGGGGAACCCAGTAAGGGACATGTATTGTTTATGCTTGTTTCTAAATAGTAACCCGAGAATTTATTCAGTTGAGCAGCTTTATTTTTAAAATGCAATCTACAGCTTTCCAAGGAAAACTCTATTAGTATTACTTCATGTATTTATTTGCGTTTAATTTAAATACAGTGACAACATTTCCTACGAGCCCTAGGATCACAATAATCAATCCTAGAATCACAATTGATTTTTCAAACATATCTGATGTGAGTTTACTTTTCCTAGAATCATACAAATAGAATTTGAATGATCCATCGTCATATGTAAAGTCGTACTCAGTAGAAAGGTTTTGTGTTTTGTTCCAGCTTTGTCGAAATGTTTCCTCTTTTTGCAAAGAATTCTAAATTGACTGAAATTGTTCTGTATCGTTTCTTCGTAAAGTCTCGATACATTCCATTCGACAGCAATGGGTGTGTTTCCCAAAGTCCCTTTTCCATCAGGTACCATTTGAATTATACTGTTGATAACAAAATGAATCAATTAAAACGGCTATTATTTTCTACATATAAAATAAGACAGATTTTCCCCCCGATTAGTTGTTAAGAAAACTAATTTAAACTCTTTAAAAATACTGCTGATGAACAAAATGGTACCATTCTGTTGCTAAAGTTTAATTCAACATAACTTTTTTTATTAGATGGGTAACAAGTAGAACAACTTATGAAGTGGCTTATTCTTACTTGCTGCTTTTTTGAGATTATATCAAATCGAGTGTTTAAGACATATATGTGTAGTGAACTACCGCTTACGTCAGAGGATTTCCTATTTGTAGGGCCAAATTGATAATAAGTTTGGTTGTTTTCTACCTTTCTAGTCGCTGAAACAAAACTGTAAAAATAGATTAAAAATAGATTCAGGCAAAATTCAGAAATACAAAAAAACAAATTCTGAAGTGTCTTATTCTTACTTGCTGTGCATTTTAGTTTAATGTCAAACAAGTGAACAAGACTTATTTATGTATTGTAAACTACTGCTTACGTCAGAGGATTTCCTATTCGTAGGACCAAACTTATAATAAGTTTTGATTGTTTTTTTTTTAACTTTTCTTGCAGCTAAAATAATGCTGAAAAAGTAATTAAGGCCACATTTAAACACGAAAAAGTATTAAACTTGACTTTAATGTTAGACTTAGTGCTACATGTACAGATGGAAATACAACGTATATTAAATGCTTTTTTATTACCATTTGTTTTTTTTTAAATTGGGGTTTGAAATAAATTCTTTTAAAATTCTATTTTCATGTATTTGGTAAACATTAATAAAATGATAGAGGGATACTCTGCAAAAATTCTGGAAATGAAAAAATAAATAAATATCGCAAATGAACAGAAAATGTTAGAAATGATGATATATTTAAAACTTTACTACACATCTACATGACACACCAACTATCTCCCAAAAGATGATTAGGCTACTATGTGACATATAGCATGAGTTCACGGAGAAATAAGGGGATTTATGCATAAAAACGACATTTTTGAAGCCACATTTGATCGCCCTAGAAAAATTAAAATTTCAAAACCCTACTGCACATCTACATGACACCATCTGGAAGAGAAGTACTGTTAACCAACTTTTATTTGCGACAACTTATTTCGCGATGAAAAGCAAAAATATAAATAAAACTCTATACCTTTCAATAATTCTGAAAGAGGCTCTAGATAAAATATTGAAATGAAGTTAAGCCTTCACACAAGTACTATCATATCATAATTTGCTTCGCCATGATTAAAGCAGTTGTTGGATGTATATACTTGTAAGTATTGTGGCAAAGTAACAGTTAAAAAATTAGTAGAATAGTAGGTTATTTTAAGCTTTTTTTGAATTCCTTCTGATAGAAAAAAAAAGGTAGGGTTTTTTTTCCTTTTGTTCAAAATCGTCTTCCTCCTAAATAATAAAGAGGGTGGGGTAAGTATAAGACCTAAAAATATGCCCTGTAAAGCTATGGGTCAGTGTAAAATACACAGTCATTCTAATGCCAAAACTATACATGTAAACATGAACTTTTGATTCAGCACACAGTATTCATTACATTTCTTTTAACATAGAATCTACTTCCTATGACATCATAACTGGTAAATGTGTTTAAACCTGTGCTAACCCATTAAAGACGTCATAATTAATTCAATGCCACTTTTTCCCGTACTTGACAGCTTCAATAAAAATGGTAGAAAATACTGCATTTTGAAATTCTCAGAATTAAATCATGCCAACATAATCTTAATTCAATTCATATATTTTTTGGTTTATAATGCTTAATGGCAATATATTTCTGGAAATGGAGAAAATATGTAGGCACCTTTTATTTACTAGATCTAGACCTGAAGTTGACAAACCCAAGACTATCTAGTGTAATGAAATTACAATGTACATACAACTTTCGTAGTATTTTGAATGGTATGTAACCATTTTGAAAGAATGCATAAATCGTAAGAAATCTTTAGTTGCCAGCTATATAGTGTAATATCTTGATGAAATGTGTCTAAGTCAAAGATGTACGCGTTGTAGATCGTTTGATCGTTTGTACATTTTTGTGATATCTAAAATGAAATGATGTGCATTCCTTTTAACAATTATTTGTTACCTATTCATATTCTTGGTGTTTGATTACAATTTTTCTATTAAATATAATCTTTTTAAAGTAAAGTACAATTTCTGATAAATATCTAATCTGAAAGTAACCCCAAACAGTCATTTAATTATTAAATCCCGTGTAAGTGCAAAAAGGTCAAGAATATCAGTATCGGTAAATAGCCTAACTTTCATTAGTTAGAGCGGAAATGTATATATTTTAATCACTTTTTGTTATCATTTGGCTATGTTCTTCATTATATTGAAAACATTGTGACAAAGACTTCTAAAAAATATTTACAAATGTAGGGTGCATAATTGACTAAAAATAATAGAGTTCATTTGACATTTTTTTTTAATTAATGGTGGACTTATCTTTTATGTTAAATGAATAAAAAAGAAATTATTCTTGATAAAATATTGTTTAATATTATTCAGTTAATAAAGTTTACAAACGACGATGTTTGAAGAAGTATTTTTTGTGATTTTTCATATTCCCTTTATGACAAGTACCCCTAAAAATATTTGAAAATGTGAAGTCGCAGTATGTACATACCATTCCAAGTTTCATAGCCTGTTCTAGAATAAAAAACAAGGAAACATATCATATTTTAACTGATTGATAAGCAAACTGTACAAATTTATGATTTTGAAAAGTTTCCTTAATTCTTGTTTTACTTTACCCTTTTACTTAGTTCTGAGTATATTTTTCAGAGAATTTAATATGAAAATCAGAACAAACATTTCATTGTTGTAACGTCTTCTTTATAATGTATCATAATATGAAAAGTCAATTGAAGACCATTTCTTTTTATGTCCCCGTAATCGAAGATTCGGGGGTATATAGTTTTATCCTGTTCGTCTGTATGTCCGTCTGTCTATCTGGCGGTTTGTTTGTCCACAGAAACCTTAACCTTGACCGTAACTTTTCATTTATTGGAGCTATGACTTTCATATTTAATATATGTATTTCTTGTGACAAGACCTTACTTTGGGTACCACCAAATTTGACCTTTTGACCTTGGCTCAACTAATATATACGGATAAATAGTCCCGGTAAAAATATTTTCATACGCCAAATTTGAATTAATGCGCCTTGCTTTGTAATCGGATTCATGCGCCAAATTCGAATTAATGCGCGTTGTTGGATAATAAAAAGGAAATTAAAAGAAGTTTTGCAGGAGAAGACGGGTTGACAGGTCGACAGGTCGACGGGTTAACAAGTCGACTGATTGGCGGGTAGACAGGTCGACGGGTTGACAGGTAGACTGGTTGACAGGTCGACGGGTAGACAAGTCGACGGGTTGACAGGTCGACTGGTTGACAGTTCGACGGGTTGACAAGTCGACTGGTTGACGGGTAGACAGGTCGACGGGTGGACTGGTAGACAGGTTTATTGGTTGACAGGTGGACGGGTCGGCGAGTTGACAGGTCGATGGGTAGACAGGTCGACAGGTCGACGGGTTGACAGGTGGACGGGTAGACAGGTGGACTGGTTGACAGGTCGACGGGTTGACAGGTCGGCAGGTCGACAGGTCGACAGGTCGACGGGTAGACAGGTCGATGGGTTGACAGGTTGACAGGTCGACAGGTTGACAGGTCGACAGGTAGACGGGTCGGCGGGTAGACAGGTCGACTGGTTGACCCTTAGGTTGGATAGAGGAATAGCCCTAATCTATCATGTTCGATAACCAACCCTAATCTCTCAGGTGGGTTCTGGAACTAACCCTAATCTCGCAGGTGGGTTCTTGAACTAACCCTTATCTCTAAGGTGGATTCGAGAACTAACTCTAATCTCTCAGGTGGATCCGAAAACTAACCCTAATCTCTCAGCCTGGTTTGAATACTAACCCTTATCTCTCAAGTGGATTTGAAAACTAACCCTTATATCTCAGATGGGTTTGAAAATTAATAAGAGGTGTCAACTGTCGACCTGTCGACCTTTTTGATGAAATTGTATGTTAACCAATAAGAAGTGTAAACTGTCGACCTGTCGACCTTTTTAGTGACACTGTTGATTAGTAAGAGGTGTCAACTGTCGACCTGTCGACCCTTTTAATGTCAATGTAGGTTTAATGTGGAATTGTCAAACATGTTTTGTAAAGGGCACTTCTTATTGACTATTTTTAAAAGGATTTATTTGAAGTAATAAGGCAATTTGAAAGATGTTGATCAGTTTTTTGGAACTACTTATCCGTATACCCTAGTTGAACCTACTTATCCGTATACCCTAGTTGAACCTTGACCTTTACCTTGGAGTTTGTCCCATTTTACACAAAAATGCCAAATTTTTACTTTGGCCATAACTTTTAAACGGTAGATACTAGTATTCTCATACTTCAAATATGTATTTTTTTGGCATTACCTTTCATTGGATACTAAAAACTTTGACCTTTTGACCTTGACCTTGGAGATTTCCGTACTTATGATTTTATTTACCTTGGCCATAACCTTTGAACGGTAAGGGCTAGGGTATTCATACTTCACATATGTAATCCTTGTTACATTAAAAGCATTTTCTTAAATAATTATCAACTTTGACCTTTGAGTTTGACCTGCCTTTCAAAAGCTTATCCTTAGTCATTACTTTTGAACAAGTGGTGCTAGAGCTTTCCTATCCTATTTTGCAGTTGTATTTCTTGTGAGAAGACCCTACTTTGGGTAACAATATCTTTTAATTGCATTTAAGAAAAGTTTATTCTTCGCTATGTTGCCATACAGGGGTATAGCTGTTTCACAAACACATCTTTTTATATATGAGGATTTGCGGATACCTCAAAGCGTAACAGACGGACGGACAGACATCCCGATCACTATAAACCCTCCCGCTTTTCAAGCGGAGGATATAATAATATATAATACTGCTGATTTTTTCTGTCAGTTCGATGATTTCCACCATCAAAAAACAATGTTTACCTAACCCTTAAGACTTAATAAATCTTTTACTCCTTTTGATTCTGAATCATTGCATTGACCTTAAAATTTAGCTATAATTGTATAATGTTATGAGATCAACATATCATCAGTTTATTCCCAATAAGCTCAGGTGAGCATTTTGGCCAATATGCTTCTTTATCTAATTTTTTGGCCCCCTAAAAATATTAGCTTTAATCTACAGGGGGTCATTTTTCTACGGGGGTCATTTTTCTTCACGTGGGTTCTGCAAATTTTTAGGGTGGTGACACTTTTTCTACGGGCAAAAGGGTCATTTTTCTACGTCGAACGTCGGTCATTATTCGATGGGGGTCATTATTCGTCTTTACACCGGTACTGATAAACTTAGAAAAGTGCTGACAATCTTAGTCGGTGCTGATAAACTTAGACAATTACTGACCCGTTTACTGTCCCTGCTGAAAAACTTAGACAAGTACTGACATTTACTGATAACTACTGTCCCTGTTGTTCTCGCTCTCGGGGAGGCTGCAGTGGTGTGAAATTGATTTTTTTAAAAATTTTAACATAGATTATGATTTCATTTATTTGTTTTTTCATATAATTTTTTTACTATGTCCAGATGATATCTTTGAAAAAAAAAGTTTCTTTGATCTATTTTGCACAAAATTGATT
Organism: Saccostrea glomerata; assembly: GCA_003671525.1. NCBI lineage: Eukaryota > Metazoa > Mollusca > Bivalvia > Ostreida > Ostreidae > Saccostrea > Saccostrea glomerata. The sequence goes on along the minus strand of PRKT01001390.1, from coordinate 11,068 downwards.
TGTAAAAAAAAAATTTCAAGAGAAGGGATAAAATTTCAAAACCTTCAAAAAGATAAGCAATTATAAAAAATAAAAATCTTCCTTTAGTAGAGAGATCTGAAATTTTACAGAGGTCTTTTCCTTTTTATAATAAAACAATGTTATTATATGACATGCATTTTATAATATTTTCTTAATAAACATTGACTCCCTGACTTTCTTTAATATTAATTTTAAGAATTAAACTGTTATGTTAGATGTGTTTTATTCAATTTTGATTCAATTTATTCATATTAGTTTGAATAATTTTAATAAACTCATAGCGCGCGGTGAGGCCGTGGGTGCCCCGTTTGAGGAAAGGCGTTTGTTATAGTTTTCATTTTATGTAAAAATTTTATTTTTGTGGAGGTCGCAAAAACACAACTTGTTTGTATATGTATATCTTTGGCTTTTTGCATTATTGTACACGGTGGAATTTGTTTATAATTTGACAACACGTATATTAATTCTACACGTTAGCAACACATGTATTTGCGGACAGGACCCCCCCCCCCCGCCCATTTTCCTTGATATTCAACAACGGGCTTATTTTTTCAAAATATATATATTTATGTTATATTTATTACACTTATTCCTTAATTTATCTTGTGTACAAAAGGAAAAATATAAATCTCTCCACAAAAAAAACCATATATGAATGAACAGGTGCTCTCATTAAGGTACTGAGTGTCCTCTCAAAATCAATAGATAGAATCAAGAGTCATCGAACAGCCAACAGCCCCCCCCCCCCCGGAAATCCAGAATGGACAGTGTCATTAAAATGATTAAATTAAAATTCCTTAAACAATGCATCGAAAGAAAATATTCATTATCTATGACTAAAACACCTATGTATGTACTGTATGAACATTAATTTTGAACTCGACTATGATCAAACCTGTAATGAAGTTTGCACCAGTGACAAATCAAGGACAAATCAGTGACAAATCAAGGGATCCAACATTAAAATTAGCTCTGCGTATTGTCTATATCTTTTGTTTGATATTTTCAGATGTTAGTCCAAATATTATTTGTAAGCCATCATACTAAGTTTTAAACGTATTCGATAAAGCAAATTATGCACAATTAATAAAGTTTTACATTGTACGAGTAGGAGTCTTATCTGAGAAAATAAAATATCATTTATTTTAAGGGGATGAAGGATGTATGGTCACGTGACTCAGTTGATTTACGTCATAATCTCTGATACAATATGTACAAAACGAGATTGAAACCACAGTACTTGTATAATTTTTTTGACTGTTTGTTTGCGTTCACCATCTAGTAAAAAAATATCTGAAAACATTCAAAATTTCTAGCAAATATTTTCAAATTACGGAATAGATTAATCCACTCTGCCGTTTCCCTACTCTGCGCGTCCAGTGTGTCTTTGACGTCATAGTGGATCTCTTAGTTCAGTAAGATCACTGGTAAGATCATACACGGTAAAACCGGATAGTATAAAATCATAAAAACGGGCCATAATATGTACATGGTAGGTTATTTTGTAAATTTCAGAACGCAAAAAATATTTTAAATGGTTGTTGACGGAAAAGTTCTGTGGGTTTGTCTTATTTCGCTTATTTCAGGAATGTGTGACGTCATAGTTGGGTTTTCCTGTACTTGGGAAATGTAAACATGACACGTTTCTTTTTTCATGAACATGACTCGTTTAACTTTGCCCCGTGCAATATTGAGCTCAGCTTCACCAATCGAAATTTTTACAGTTAATCAATGCAATGAAGACCTTGAACTTCGACGTAAATGTTCAAATATTGAATGATAGGATTTTTTGCAAATTAATTTTTTTATGGTTTAAGTTGTCCTAAAAAAGTCGTAAATTTCCGTCTCCAGATATGGCGTTATAAAAGAATCTTGCTTTTTCGAATTTTTAACCCTATTCATACTCTAAAAAATTTTAAAAGACACATTTCCGCTGATATATTTTTTATCTATGGTGAAAATTTTCAATTATCGACCGAGTAATGGACCCAGAACCACGGAGAATAAAAACTCCGCTCAGACACTGTGAGGTATGGTATTTGTCACTCAATATCTCAGAAATAAGTCTAGAAACCTATTGATATGTTTGCTTTATAGTATGTAGGACATACTAAATAAGATATATACAAAATATGAAAAAAATTAAATGACAGGTATTCTTTCAGGTAAAGGTCCTTCATCCCCTTAAACTTTACAAGAAAGGTCAAATTGTCAGGTAATGCTTTTTTATTCAAAATATTTTTTTTTAGTTTGCATTTTAACTTTAAAAAATTATTTAGCATTTAAAAAACATTATTTACTAAATTCTTAGAGGCGAAATTTAGATAAAAGTTTATTTTATTATACATATTCATTGTTTGCATAATAGGAAAAAAATCAACCACAAAATAATCGCTCAACAAAAAAAAACCAACTATATACTATGCTATTATATCACATTTTGTAATTTATTATCTTATGTTTTACACTGTACGAGGGTTGTTCGAAAAGTTCGTGGACAAATGTCATATCTTTTTTATTTGACGTCATATGTTATCCAAATTTGGTAGACGTATTTTAACAATAAATCCAACTGATTTGTATTAATTATTTTCAAAATATTACGAATCATTTAAAACTAATCTAGATTTTAAAAATGCAAAAATTGGATAGCGGAGCAGGTCAAAATTTAGTAAGTTACAAACAAAACACTTTATAATGTCTGAAGTCATATTCTCTGTAAAATGGAGCAAAAACGAAAAACAACCTAGAAATTCAAATTAAGAATTGTTACATCGATTCGTATAAAAAATTATGGCTTTATATTTTGCTTTGTTGAAAAGCAGTCGACTTAGGAAGATAAGTTATCCTTATTGAAAACGACAAAAACGATGACGTTTTAGAACGTCACGGAGCAGCAGATAACGATGTAATTTTGTGTTTTTCTTTGGAAAAATCCTGAATAAACACTAATAAAGTTGGAGGAATCGAGAAATATATCACAAGTAAGCTGTGCATGTGTGTACAGATACTACAGGCAGTATTTCAGTGACAGAGACTCAGTATCGGGTGAGGATAATCTGTGAAGAAACGGTTTAGCTTTAAAAATCTGAACAAACATTTTGAAAAGTTGGAACTTCAAGAAAAGACATGAGCGCTTCAGAGTTGCTTATCCTGTGAAACTAGAGCTAAGTAATAAAAGTAATCAAAACCATAACAAAGGAAATTATACAACGAGAGCAATTCTTAAAAAATAAATTTCAAATATTAGAAAAAAGGATTTTATGAATGGACATTGGATTATACTATGTGAAATGTATAGGGATAGTATTTTTTAGAAATTCTTGGCGCTATGTTTTGACGTTACATTGCCGTTAAGTGTGCTCCGCCGGTACAAAACATGTAGATTTTAAACTGAAGTAAATTGATTTCTGTTAAATCGATTGGAATGAAACTTCACACATCAACAAAACAAATATTTTAACATATTAGATTTTACTTGTTTTAAATTTCTAGTGAGTAATTTAAATTAGACTGACATCGTCCACGAACTTTTCGAACAACCCTCGTATAATCCCGTAAGAGCCCGATCTGGAATAATAAATAAATTCAACAGCTATTAAAGTAAGATGTGTCTTTCTAAGTAAAGATACAAATTTTGTAGGGATTGAAATAGGATGTGATGGAATCTTTCATACATATTGGTTGCCAAATGTAACAGGTGCTCCCATCCAGTTACTCAAGTGTTCTTTGCAAATCAATAAACGTATCATCCGGAATCTATCATATATCAATTATTTTTATTGAATAGTCTCTTCATTATAACAGCAAACATTTTTAAATAAAAAAATGAAATCAACTCATCAATTAAAATTGGCTCTTGTCAAGAGACAATGGCACTTATATAGATAGCGGATACTCGAAACATATGTTACAGTACTTGACAAATTTTTAGTATTTTGTTCATGTAGTCAATTGGCTATTATTTTATACGGTTATGTACATTAAACAATAGTATTCAAGATCGAAAATCACTAAAACAATACAAAATAGGAGCAAAGCAAACACGGACCTCCAAAAAATCAGAGGTGGGATCAGGTGCCATGGAGGAATGAGCATCCCTGCTGACCGGTCACACTCGCCGTTTGTTCCTTGTCATGATAAGGATTTAACGGAAACATTCGTCATCTTTTTAGTGTATAGATAATGGACTTACACTTATTATGAAAAAAGTGTCAGTCAGCATTTGACTAAATGACAAATTGTGTCTGCTGACAAGGCCATTTTATCGACCATAGAAATTACAAAATGAAGAACTTAAACATACTGCAACAAAAGGAGAAAAAACTTTTATTTTTTTCATGATATATAAACGCATTTCATATCGCAATATATTTTAAAAGATTGCAAAATATCGAAAAAAGAAAACAAGATCAGAGTCATCGAACTGTCCCCCTCCTCCCCCGAAATCCAGAATGGACACTGTCATTAAAATAAATAATTTTCATTCCCTAAACAATGCATGGAAAGAAAATATTCATTATTCTTGAACAAAGCACCTATGCATGTAGTGTTTGAACATTTATTTTGAACTCAACTCTGGACAAACCTGTGTTATATGTTCACAAAAGCAATGAAGTTTGCACCAGTGACTGTTGTTTTTTAGTTTAAAACTGAGTTTTTAACGGATAGATGAAGTAAAATTATGCACAATAAAAAAAGTTTAACATTATACATATAGGATTCTTATCTGAGAAAATAAAATATTATTTATTTTAAATTATGAAGGAAAGGTCACGTAATTCTTCGTATTTTTTAACGTTTGCATTTTGTCAAAATAATCATTCAGCTTTAAAATTAACATCCTATTAATTAAATTCTTAAAGGCAAAATTTAGATAAATGTTTATATCATTTTCACTTATATTCAGAACTTGCATGCACTCAGTTTATGCAGATCTTTTTTCGAAAATAGGTGAACGAACAAAAAAATCAAGATGTGTTTGTAAAACACTATGTGCCCGGCGGCAACTAAGTTAAAAAGGAAATATTTTTAGCATATAGGTCACAGACAAGTCCACAAAGTTATTGATCTTGGTATGATGGGAGAGAGCTTATTTAGTGGGTTATGCATACCAAATGTTAAATCCCTATCTTTCTTCGTTCAACAGTTATGACGAAGGTTAAAGTTTGCCGACAAAAAAAGCTATGTTTAGCATATTGGTCACAGTCAAGGTTACAAGGTCCATGATTCTGGTGTCATTTAATAGAGCTTAATCAGTGTTGTATGCATACAAAATATCAAGTCTTCGTCTTTAATGATTCAAAAGTTATGGCGATGGTGAGAGTTTGCCGAAAAAAAACTCTTTTAGCATATAGGTAACAGTCAATGTCATAAGGTCATTGACTATGGTGTCATTTGAAAAAGCTTTATGCATACAACATATGAAGTTTCTATCTTTTATGGTTCAAAAATTTTTGCAAATGTTAATGTTTGCAGACTAAAAGATAAACAGATAAACAGCTAGACAGACAGCTGGATAGATGGACAGACAGGACGAAAACAATATACGCCTTGGATCTTTCGACCCAGACGATTCGGGCGCCTAAAAATCTTGACATTTACGTAACTTTCAACGACATACATTTTTTCTTTTGAATGTCGTCTCTTCTACCACCACAGGGGCTTGCTCCTGGCGTGTAATAATTATTTATTCATAGGACTTATTAGGACTATTATTCATAGGACTTATTTAATGAATAATTAGTACACATTTCAATAAATAATGTCATCAGCTTGTTGACATATACAGCATAGAAATAATACACATGTATGTCATGAAGCTTGACTTTTCTCTAATTATAAATCTTTTATTGAGTTGATTTCAGCTTATTTGACCACTTTTCATTAAATAGTTCCTTTGTGAGAAGCTGGGCTATTCGAGACACTGCATTTAAAATAAATAGTCAAGAATCGGTAAACTAGAGTGAAATTAAAGACTTCATTAAAGTTTTACAGGAGCACGTGCACGTGGATTTCAATAAAGATGAATGATGCAATGGGCATTAAAATAAGGTACTGTCATTTGCGACAAGGACATAAAACATCCAATGTATATTTGCAAAAATTCAACAAATTATCATTGATTATATTTGATTGACTTTAAGATACATAGCAAATTAGATAAACATCATTTTTGGTGAAGTTCAAACTATTTTAAAGAAATGTTTAATAGTAAAAATGTTTAATACCCTAAGGCCACCAAATATTTTTAAAAATGAGCGAATATGACAGCGTGTAGGAATATCTAAATAATTATTTTAAAAATAAAAAAGTACTTATTTGTGTTTGTCTGAAACTCAAACAGATCGTGAAACTTGAATCCATTACCCTTTAGAAACTCAAAACAATTTTGCAATGAGATACACATGACAAAACAGCAAAAGCCTGAAAAGAGTAAAGAATTGCAAGAGCACAAAAACAGTTTTATGTGATATTTTCTTAAATATTATTCGTCTTGCTGTAAAAGTATATACCTATTAGGGGAGTAAATTCAATTTCTGGAAGATTCTAGAAAGCAAATATTTTGCAAAAAAGTGAAAGGTTTATGAGAGGAAGGAGTCAGAATAAGGAATTCATTACATTTAATTTCTTTAAGACAGCGTCCAAACCCATAGGCCATGAAGAGTAAAGGAGCTCTCTGGCTAAAGAGAAAGTTAATGTATTGTCACACTAAATATATTTGCCAGAACGTTCAACCTTTGACTTGTTTCATTTCCAAAACCTGACAAAAAGACCTTTCAGAAAGAAAACAATAAACAGGATATCATAGGATCTACCATATTCAAATACAGGAAGGTTTATACTCAACAATGTGTTCTAAAAATAATTAAATAAAATATTATTATTTTAAATCTAAAGAAAACATGAAAACATTTAATCATTAAAACTGAATCATAGAAAAGCGTTTCCTTGTTTCTTTGCGAGTAACGGTGACATAATTTACTGAACGTCCCTCGTATTTATTAGTAAATCTAAATTTCATATCATTGCTTTATTTTCAAATTACCAAGCATGTATTTTTGGAATAAGCAGAGAAAAGCAAACAGTTTTGTATGCATACACACCATCATCAATCTTCATAACGGTTTTCAGGAATGTTGTTTTACAAGCATCATGAATAGATTAGAGCACAGCCAAAATAAATAAGATACTGCAGAATAAAAGAACCATCAATAATTATTCTTACGCCCAGCTTTCTCTTGGTCTGTAGACATATTCCGATACTATGATTATTCACTATACAATAACTGGCTCTGGTATTATATTATGATCTGCCTTTGATCGACTGCTCCAAATGAATGGTCCACTTAACATGTTATAGACCTGTTTAAGCTGAGGAAATTTAACATACTTGACAAATTCATTTCGAAATGTTCAGGCGTAAGGGTTTTTTTTCCGATTTTTTACGATGTGATATCTGGGTTTGGTAATCAGACTAGGAACTAATTTTTAAAATGGATTATTCACGTTCAATGGATATATGCTTTTTTTAAATTTTATCTTTAAGACTTTTGTTTCAATTATTAGATGCTCTGCATTGTGTTTTGTGCAAAATTGATCAACATAATCTGTATAACTCTATGGTTTATATGTCAAGCGTAATGAGCAAAACATAGGATTAATGCCTTTAATAAAAGAGTGATATATGATATTTATTGAAAAGAATCAAAATCAATTACTTTAAAAAATATTGACTAGTTAAAAGTAAGATGACGAAAAAAAGGAAAGAAAAGGACGCAAGCGTTTTCTGAGCATAAAATATATATAGTCACGAGTTTGTTGAAGAAATCGAATGAATTTGTATTGTATTTTATTATTTTTTCAATGTGTTTTTTAATGGAATCAAAATCATAAATCCGTGAAGCGGATATTCGTCATAATACATTTATTCACGTGTCATTAAACACATACGTAGAGTGACGATCCTACATGTATATAGATTTTGAATGACTGTTTCACATGTACATTAAACTAGTATCTGGTACCTGGGAGATGTGAACATGCGTCAACGCACATGCTTCCTTTCATGATATTACAAAGATAAACTGTACGTGTACATTTAATTTGATAATTATACATGTAACCTGCTCCCAAGAGGGTTTCAACATAATATTTTGTAATAAAAATCCCCCAAGACCCCAATCCAATGAAATACGGAGGTACTATATTTTCCCTGTAGTTTTTAACCTTGTGTATCAACATCCAATTTCAAATGATGCACATACAGTGGCCAGAAACACCCTTTATTTAATTTTACGGTTTGTTCCCGTTTTGCGCACATTTGAATTTCAGGCATAGACAAAAATGTGTTGAAAAAGGGACTTTCAAAATGTGAGATAATTACTTAATTGGTATAATATGTACTATAGTCGGTAGATATGGGAGAGATGAACATAATTATATAGGGCGAGAATTGAACAATAAACTTAGAAATTACACCAACAATTATTTTATGCGCATACATGTAACAAAGAACAAGGTTCACTTTTGCCTTATTTGGCCCTGTGAATTTCTGAAAAACTAAAACTGCATAGTTTCAATTAACAATGCATTGAATAATCACTTAGATCTTTTGTGACTGCGTATCTATAAAAAAGGACGTCATTTTCTGTCTAGCCAATGCATTATGACGTCATGAAATGCGTCAATTTTCTATATATTCTGAAAAAGTCTACAAAACGGTCAATTTTCAAACCTACCTTTTAATATTCAATATAAAGCGCAACCTCTGATCTAAAATATGCAACTAGTAAATGATAGAACTCTTTATGGGGATTAAAAGAAAAAGTTTTATTTTTTTTAGATCAGAGAGTGCGCTGATACTATTTTTCTTCACTGAAAGTACTCAATTATACCTGTTTGCCTAAAAATTCAAGAACATTGCAATTTCATGCAATTTCATAAAGCCAGTTCTCCTGGACCTGGACTTTTAGGAGAAAATTTTTAATAGAAAACGAAAGCACTAAGTCTCTTTTTTATTTTATTGCCTCAAATGGAAAATCTACTGTAAATTTATCAATTGGTATATCTACAGGGCCATTTCATACATAAAGTAAACCGACTTCTTTACATAGATTTCTTTTCTTTTATAAAGAAATAGAGATTTATACTAAACAATTCATAATCATGAATGGTACTCGGTAATCAGTGTCAATGTCTAAAATTATCAGCTTTAAAAATTAGTTTTTATTTTCAAGAAATGGCAGTAATTTTTTTAAGACGTACAACACACTGGGAGAGATAACACTTTCGATTTCAATTGATCTTTTGACGTGAATTCAAATTAAGCGTCAAAAATAAAGCGTTAAAATGACTAGTAAAACGATCCCGATGTATATCAATCGTAAACGAAAAATGGATTCTGGGGATTGGCTGTGATTATACATACCATACTAAATAAATAACTATTTTTTTTTTTTATTTTCGCTATTAGACTCCGTAAGAAGCAAGACATAAAATACCATCCCTTAATGTTTATTTCATTTCATTTCATATACCATAAATTGTATTCTTGATCAAAGCGCAGCATTTTTTTATTCTGAAAATTTTATTTTACATTGGCGAAATTCCCATTTTGTTCAATTGACTATATAGGCCTAAAATACATATGGGGACCGGGCTGGTCTATACATATAAAATACATGGTCACTGTCTTGAAATATAAGTAATATTTGGGCGAGGGTAAAAAATAACGTGATAGAGGGCGAAGTTGCCGAGCTCTCTTACGTTTGCTACCCTCGCCCATATATCGCTTACATTTCAAGACAGTTATCATGTATTTTGTTTATCCTGCAACAATTTTTTTAGATTTGAACGTCCAAAACTAGCTATATTCGACAGATTTAGGCACATCTCTGCAAGTGAAACTAAGAACACCATGGTGTAAACATTGCAATATTACAATATTACAATGCTTTTAGAACTTCGGAATACATGCACGAGGCTTTATTAGGACAGTGACCGTATAAAGCTTTGGTTTGTTAGGTTACCTTTATCAGGTCATTGCAAGGGATAGTTGCAGGATAAATGTGCATATAAGTTTTTAGAGTTGGTATATGAGGCCTAAGGTAGGAGAATTATTCAGAATTAGAGGTTTTCGCACATTAAAAATATTTTTTTTATGAGGATGTTCTTTCTCTTTATAAATTACGAGATGATAAAATATTTACTTCCATAAAGTGAATCTGTAAAAACATATATATTTTTCTCATATTTAATAAATAAAGTTGCTTATCATTTACTATCGAATAAACGACAAGTCCCTTTTTAGAACATCGAATTTTACTTATCGCAAAAAACGTGCTGTAGACAGTTTGTGTTTTATATTCTTTAAGTGAAATACATTTTCGAATATAGGTGATGCATATGTTGGTGTCAATTTAAATTCTATACATCCAACATTTACTTCAGTGATTAATGACGTTTAAAGGGTATCGTTATTTTTTCGATATTTACGACTATAAGTTTTCAAAATATTCTCGACTATCGTCTCCATCATTTAGACAAATGTCTTTTTCACACATATCAAAGCAGTTTGATGATATTTTAGTACTGGCACGGACGACCTTACTGTGGCGCTAATATTTTGATTGTGGCGGAACTATGGCGCTGATTTTTTAACTCTGGCGCTAAGGAATTTGATTGTGACGGGGCCACCACGTTAAATGGCCCATGAAGAACCCTGATCTCGATATGTAATATACTTATCCTGAACATAAAAACACGACAAAATTTTTTAAATACGTTCTCTCGATAGTAAATAAATAATCGCACTGAACAAAGGATATACATTAGTTTGAATTAGAGCCTTTTTAAAACTTGTAAATATTGTTCTGTTTTAAAATAAAACGCATTTTTCAGCCTTAACAATGCGGCGAACCTTGCCTTCTATATAGGTCACAGCTTTTGCATAAAATACTGCAACTCATGCAGCCCAACAAGGCTTTTTCTACATACAGAAAATGGGGAGCTAGGATGGAATAATTTGATAATAAATCAGCACATC
>PRKT01001389.1:44983-90618 GCA_003671525.1 Saccostrea glomerata | reverse complement strand
TTATCCATCATTTTCAAAAATGACTGATTTCAGTACCACCCCTGACTGTATACATGGAAATTTATATACTCGTAATGGTATTTCAAATATGTAAAGTAAATTTACTGTACTATACTAGTATTTTATTTTTGCAAATTTTTAGTTGTCCCAGATTTTTTTTTCATTAATAAACTCACAAGTAAGGCTATCAAAACCACGTTTGTGCCATGCTGTATCTACTGCACAGGACATTCCAGATCTTGTCTTTGTTGGAAATGTAGACACAAGTTTTTTTCTGCACTTCATAGACTGGTATTTTGAAGGGTTACAGAGAGCTCTCTTCTTCGACGTTTGTCTACTATAAATTTCTTTCTTCAGCGTGCTAAAAATAAAATCAAGTCAATCAAGAAATGCTAGATTTAATAGCAAATTTCTATATGCGTATCAAGCATTTTGTTTAGTCTACCTTGATGAACTGGATACATCCATTCCATTTTTGAGCAGTTCTGGTGACTGCAAAGCATCAGATTTTTGTTGCAGCAGTTTCCTAAATTAAAAATATTTTTTTTAATCTTTTGCATCACACACTCTTTCTTTCTAATTTTTTTTTTACTTTTCACAACTTGTAACACTTCAATTTACAACCCTTATTAGATTTAAAAATTATTCTTTTTTCTACAGTAGATAAATCTCTTAACTTGATAGCTTTTATATTTAATAATTTATTTTGTTAGGAAATTGTTAACTTTAAATTACTTTGTTAGCACAAAATAATTTTTAGTACCCTGTACATGTATTTAATCTTACTTTGCACTTGGAGATGCATCATGAAAAAAACTGACACCTAAGCCATCAATTTCCTCTCCCATTTTCTCTTGCGCTTGAATTGACTCTTCATTACCCACATCTCTACAATGTACAAAATAATGGATTTTTTTAACTCAACATTTCTTTATCTAAACTATTAAAAATTTAGATTTCTTCATGTTTTATTTTTTTTTATAAAGAAAGTAAATATTCTTACTCCATTTCTAGTTCAAAAGACTCTTTCGCTGCCTTGGACATGGACGATTTGGCAATTGACTCCACAAAGTTCCCTGCTCTTCGTTCCATTATCTTTAAGTTTTTCTGACTAATAGGCTTCAAATTCAGTGCAGCCAAAACATTATTAACTCTATCTGGACCACCTAAGCTGTCAATCATAGCTGAAAAAATAATTGTAACCAATACATCTTACTGTTTAACTCTGTGTATGAATTATAAAAATTATATAAAAACTTTTAAGCATTTTTCAAATCTCACTGTAAATGTGTTTGCTATTTATCATGGTATTGGAAAGAAGTAATTAACACCTAAAATATAGGAAAAGTATTTAATTTTAGGTCTTATTTATGCATAATATACTTTTTATCAGTTTACCTGTTCCGAGTTTTGTATTGACAGCAAAGCAGGGCATGCCTTGTTTTTTAACACGGTGTGTGCTGCCATAGGGTACCCTATTGACATGGCCACAGTCATGGTTACTGCACTTAACGTATAAATAACCACTGAGGCCCTTCTGGAGCTCTCCCACCACGCTTGTATAAGTCAGAGGTACTGGGCCGAGGCGACATTTTTCACAGTATCGAAGTTTTGAAAGGAGAACACCAAATTCAACAACACGCCTGCCCTCCTTCCAGTTGCAATCTCCTTCAGATGCATCGTCTGATGCATTTGAAACGGTCACAGAAGGACCTGAACTGTAAGAATGTTCCTTTCTTAAGTAACGTGGGGCAGCTACAACTCTTTTTCTTATGGCGAACCGGCCTTTACTGTCCCTCGACTTAGCGGTTTTCTCTATGCAGGCCGCCATGCCTGTTTACAACAAGAACTATAACTCTTATCACTTCCGGTAAACAAGAACGCTAACTCTTGTGTCTTCCGAAGACTAAGAAAACTTTCCGATGTTTCAATCATCGGGATTTTCCGGAATTTAAACAGGAAGTCGCCTATTACGGATTGAAATCCTTAAGTGGTTGTTTTGGTACGTGGCTCATTTTGAACAGTTTCTGACTTCCTCTTCAATAGCTGTATTCATTGCGGGCCAAAACATGACCTCTTTTGCCCTCTGTTTGCACTTAACAATTCCTAAATGTGACTCATGAATCAGTTTAAGCATGTGGCTTTGTAGACTTGGTGGTATAACGATCCTCAATCCCCTGTAGACTATGCCATCTGTGACTGATAACAGATCTCTAGAATCCCAATACTCTCTGACGCTAAGAGGTGTTTCGGATTTGATGTCTGGCCATCCTTGTACTATTATGCTACATAGGTCTGACAATTCTAATTTGGTGCGTTGGACTAAGAGCATCAGCGACTGTCATATCCTTTCCTTTGCGGTAACGGACTTTTAGGTTGTACCACTGAAGCCTAAGTAGCATTTTCTGCAACCTCATTGGTGCGGATGCTAGTGGATTTTGGAAGATCATTTCCAGTGGCTTATGATCATTGTAGACAATAGTTTCTTTTCCAAATATATAACAATGGAATTTTGTTGCTGCATGGACAATGGACAGCATTTCTTTTTCTATCTGCGCGTAGCGCTTCTCTGTGTCTGTGAGCGAGCGAGATGAGTATGCGACAGGGCGTCCTGCTTGGATTAGAACTGCACCAAGTCCATCCTTAGATGCGTCACATTGGATCTCCACCGGCTTGTTTACATCGTAAAACGCAAGCACAGGTTGTCTACTACAGAGTCTTTTTAGTTCCCTGAAACAGTTTTCCTGCTCCTGATTCCACGCGAATTGTGTTTCTGCTTTCACAAGAACTCTTAGTGGTACATCCACTTGACTTAAGTTCGGTATAAATTTGGCTAAATACCGAACCAGTCCTAAGAAGCGTCTCACTCCTTCCTTATCCTTTGGCCTAGGCATGTCGACTAGAGCTCGGACTTTGTTCGGGTCTGGCCTAACGCCATTCTCTGTAATCAAGTGTCTTACATATGAGACCTGCGGCTGTCTGATTTCACACTTGTCATAGTTAAGCTTCAGATTATACTGTGTAGCTCGTTTAACGACTTTTCTGAATATCTGATCATGCTGTTCTACATCTCTTCCTTCAATAAGTATGTCATCCATCACTGCTGCTGCACCTTCTATCCCTTCGAGCATCTGATCCATGATATGCTGAAAGATTTCGGGAGCGGATTTAATGCCAAATGGAAGACTAAGCCATCTGTACCTTCCTATTGGAGTATCGAAGGTTGTTAGGTATGATGTTTTCTCATTCAGTTTAATTTGGAGGAATCCTGACTTTGCGTCTAGCTTGGAGAAAACACGTGCGTTTGGTATGTTTGAAACAATATCCTCGACTGTTTTCATGGGGTGATGAGCTCGTTTGACGACTTTGTTCAGGTCGGATGGGTCCAAACAGATGCGAATCTTGTTGTTCCTCATAGATACGACCATCGAACTGACCCATTCAGTTGGGGTATTTACTTTAGTGATGTAGCCATTCTGTTCCATTTCCTTAAGCTTATCTATGATCCTAGGTTTCAGTGATGCTGGCTGTCTACGAGGTGCATGTATAACTCCTTCAGCATCTGGATCTATTTCAATGCTGTGTTCTCCTGGCAGAGTTCCTGAAGTTTTAATTAGCTCGGGAAAGTCTTTGAACTTGGATTCTGGTTGATTATCGATCCCGGTATCCAGTTTCTGTATCCTTCTTATGACAATATTTGCACGTTGATCCGATTGCCGGACACTGACCTGATTTTGCGTGGCCTTCTGTTGGGTCAAGCCCACATCTACTACACTTCTTACTTTTGGCTTTGGGTACGAAAGGCTGTTTCTTGAGTCTTTTTGTTTTGTGACGATTTTTGTGCTGATACACCTTTTTATGTAAGGCATGTACTTGTGAAACCTGTTGAGTGACTGTCTGATCCTCATTTCCTCGAATGAGTTTAAGCTGTTTCTGTGAGTTTTCATACTGACGACCAATGCTGAGAGCTTTTGCGAGTGTAAGGTCACTACCTTGATCCAAAAATCTTTCTTGTACCTTCACATGTCTGACTCCTGCTATTATAGCGTCTATCAGGACGTCATCGGGGTTTGTGTATTCACAGTCCATAATGATTAGCTTCAAGTCTTTAATAAAGTTATCAAATGGTTCACTCTCACCTTGTTTTCTCTGTTTCACCTTAAATCGGGCTGCTCGTTTATTTTTCCTTGGGCTAACGTATGCCTCGAATTTGTCGAGAATTTTGTTGGGTTTGTCCTCGTCTAGAGTCCCACTCAAATGTCTTGTACACTTCACGTCCTTGTTTACCGACCCAGATTCCCAGCCATCCTGCTCGATCTTTGTCCTTAGCAGATGTAAGTGGTACTTTGAATACAAACTGTACGTGCTGTTTAAAGCGACAGAAATCCTGATACATGTCTTCCCAGTCTAAATTTGGCGGGTCGAACTGTGCAGCGGCGGCCATCTTGAAATTTCACATTCACTGACCTGATATATCCGAGGTTTTTTGGAGAATGCGAATAGCTGTTTCTCTCTGAAACGGCAATAAACTGAAACGGAATGTTCTGAATGACTGCCCTGACACAGCTAGTACTTCTGACACCATGCAATGTCCGCCTGTATGCCCGAAACCTGAACTGCTAGGGATAACACGTGTGTTCAATCAACAAGTTAATTTAATTTGTATAACGAACCCGATCAAATAAACATATCAAGTAATCATATGTTACAGTATCAAATCTCAAATGCAAGAGGGGTAGAACAAGGGAGTATACGTAGATTATTGATTATTGAAAAAGAGAAATTAGATCATCTGGAATAAATAAAACATTCTTCATTTTATTCATTGTTAGAAGCTGAATAAGATCATGTTAGCATACATTCACCACCACCACCACCACCACCACCCCTTTCTAGATATGAATTGTAGGCTTTCAATTTATCAGATTTACAAATTTGTAAAAAAAAAAAAAAAAAAAAAAAAAAAAAAAAAAAAAAAAAAAAAAACACTGACTGTATACACACATGTACACTGAAGTTAATATTAAAAGATGCTAGAATTTCTGATTGACAATATCTATGTAGCTTTCAGGGACAAGGTCTTCCAACAATATATTAAAACTCCCATGGGTACCAATTGCGCTTGGTTATTAGCAGACTTAAGGGGGGACCTATGTCGTTCTACGTCAAGGCAGCGTTATGTGACGTCACAATAGCGACGTTTGTTTTTACCTGTTGGCTTTTGCAACTGTGATATAGGCATAACATTGTTGATAATCAATAACGTACACAATTTACAAAAAGAAAATTTATTCATCATTAATAACAGTTTGATTTGATTTATGGAGTTTGTTAATATTAGAATTCTCTTTCTTTGGTTGATAATTCATAGCAATTTCTGTTGTGAAAAAATACCTCGATAATATGATAGTGCAAGAAGAGACAGAATTCAGCAAAGAAAGCGGCTTAAATCAGGGAAATATGTTTAATTTTATAATTACCATTAATAGATTTTCTGGAGAAAACTAAGAAAAAAATTTTAAAATGTACTTGTACAGGTGTATATTTGCTTATTGATTTATAGTACATGTAGATTTTATAGTATAAATTAATTCCTAGGTTCTAATAGGTGTTGGTTGTTGACGGGGAAACGAAGGGGGGGGGGGGTAGAAAAAGAATAAATGGAATGAAGAAGAAAATTTATCTGTTTAAATTGTTTCTAATCAAAACAAAATACTCGTTTTTTGCAAAAAAGTTTTATATTCAGATGTTTATCAGTGCCTACTTATCCTTTTCAGGTGCAGAAAGTCAATATTTATGACACAAGAGTACAAAAATAAAAGAAAACGTTATATTTCTCGTTTATTTTATCATAAAGGTATACTTTTTCCTTTGTTAAAATAAAGAAATGAACCATTTCTTTCAAAAAATATGACTTACAACATTTTCACACAAAGAATTTTCAAGATATTACCTGTTATGCATGTCAGAATTGTAAGAAATACGACAAGAAAAATGAGGTGATACTTATATTGTGCTCCATTATAATTTTTCATGGGAGATGAATTTCAATGAATTTGCCTCCATTTTAAAGATACAAGTCATATAAATTAAATAAGTGTGGAATTTGAATATGATTTGACATTTTTGGTTCTTTTTAGCGCATATTTGGGATGGAACAAAAATGTCTGAAAATAATCTATTTTTAGCATTTCACACTGTTTTTGCGCGTGCTCCTGTGTAAAAATTAGCATATAAAGGTATTGTTTTTAATACCTAAAAATAAAGAGCAAGTGGTCAGGAAAGAAATATCAAAGTTTTGAAAATTTCACACAAAGACTTTTCGGACATAGGTCCCCCCTTAATTAGTATTCAGAATTTATCCAAGATTTTGCACGTGAAAAATAGAAAACACTTGCTGTGATCTTAAACTCTTCATTTAGATATATCGACGGTGTATTTTCGATTAACGATGGTTATTTCCATTTTTATGCCGATACAATATATCCCTGTGAGCTTGAAATTAAAGGCACCACAGAGTCTGACACATCTGTTTCTATTTCAAAAGTTTTACTTTAAAAAGACATCGATAGTTATTTATTCATCAAGCTATATGATATGCGTGATGACTTAAACTTTTCAATCGTAAACTTCCTAACTTATGCAGCACAATACCTTCATCACCTGCATACAGGATTCACGTCTCTCAGTGAATTCGAAACGCAAGTAAATTTTTGGCAGACAAATTGCTGAAAGAAGAATATCAGCAGTCTTGTTTAAGTGATCATTTAGTAATTTTTAAGGTTGAAACAATGAGCTTGTCACAAAATACAATTTATCATAAAGTTAATTTCTGACTGACCTTTTTTCTTAATTGTTAGGCCATTATATGCACACTGAATTGTCAATGGATTTTCCCATTATTTCCCAATTATCACAAGGAGCACACAGAGATGTGATCGGTTGTCAGGGGGCGTTCAATACTTTATGACACCTGCTCTCACCTCTGTTTTTTTTTTTTTTGGAGATCCGTGTTTGCCCTTCAAAAGATTGTTCAACTAAGGAATACTATTTTGTATCCTTATCATATACTTAAAAATATTATGAATATCGCCTATTTCACTTATTTATGAAAATATACATGTATCATTTTCAGCAGAATGTGTACTTTATGTCTCCCAAATCTTTTCTGCGGAAGAGCATTATCAAGTTTTTTTTCTTTTATAGTAAATCAAAGTTTTAGAGTTTTTACTGTGGTAAATCAAATTTTTAAAGTTTTCACCATAGTTTATCGACTTATGGCAATGCAAAGTTTCAAAGTTTTATTGCTAATCAAAGTCCCATAATATTTATTCAGGTTCTATAGTAAACTATATTTTTCTACGTCAAAGCAGCGTTATGTGACTTCACAATAGCGATGTTTGCTTTTACCTGTTGAATTTTGCAACTATGACATAGGCTCAACATTGTTAATAATAAATGACGTACACAATTTACAAAAAGAAAATTTATTCATCATTAATAACAGTTTTATTTCATTTATGGAGTTTGTTAATTTTAAAATTCTCTTCCTTTGGTTGATAATTCCTGAATAGGAGTTTCAGGGAAATATGTTTAATTTTATTTTTACCATTACATGTAATCGTATTTTCTTGATAGAACTAAGAAAAAAATAAGAAATGTACTTGTACCTATATTTTTTTATTGATTTACAGTACATGTTGATTTTATTGTATAAAGTCATTCCTAGGTTCTAATCGGTGTTGGTTGTTGACGGAAAAAGGGGGGGGGACAGAATGATTGGAATGAAGAAGAAAAGAATTAATCTGTTTAAATTGTTTCTAATCAAATCAAAACAAAATGCTTTTTTTGCAAAATAGTTTTACGTTCAGATATTTGTCAGTGCTTACTTACCTTTTTTTTTAGTACAGAAAGGTCAATATTTTTGACACAAGAATACGAAAATAAAAGAAAATGTCATATTTCTCGTTTATTTTATCATAAAGGTATATTTTTTTCTTTGTTAAAATAAAGAAATGAATCATTTCTTTCAAAAAAATATGAATTACAAAATTTTCATTCTAAGACTTTTAAAATATTGGCCTTTTACGAGAAGTGCTGACTTTTACGGTTGACGAATTACTCTCACACTAGGAAAGAGTACGGAACCTCTTTAACGATATAAATATTTAGCTCAACATTTAGTTCAACGAAAATAACGGGTTATTTCAAAGCACGGATAAGTTGTCCTTGAAGAAAACCACAACCATCCTACCCATAAATCAAGGCCTTCACATACAAGTGCCCCTAACACCATAACCATGACCGCTAGAAAGGCTTTCTTTTCGGCGTTCAGATTTTAGAACGCAGTTCGCAGTTCGCTATTCGCAATTCAAAAGTGAACTGCGTTCTAGAACGCAGTTCGCAATTCAAAATTTTAACTTTAGCTTTGTGGTCTGAAATTTTGGGGGTGGGGTACTAGGGGCCAGATACCACTTCTGTGAAAAAATGGTGATGGTACCATCTCTAGTTTCCGAGATATGGTCCTCTAGTTTTTAGCCCTACTATATAATACTATACGAATAAACATCGGGCTCGGGGACATCGAAGTCCCCTACCCTGGGATCTTAAATTTTGGGGGTGGGGTACTAGGGGCCAGATACCACTTCTGTGAAGAAATGGTGATGGTACCATCTCTAGTTTCCGAGATATGGTCCTCTAGTTTTTAGCCCTACTATATAATACTATACGAATAAACATCGGGCTCGGGGACATCGAAGTCCCCTACCCTGGGGTCTGAAATTTTGGGGGTGGGGTACTAGGGGCCAGATACCACTTCTGTGAAAAAATGGTGATGGTACCATCTCTAGTTTCCGAGATATGGTCCTCTAGTTTTAGCCCTACTATATAATACTATACGAATAAACATCGGGCTCGGGGACATCTAAGTTCCCTACCCTGGGGTCTGAAATTTTGGGGGTGGGGTACTAGAGATCAGATACCACTTCTGTGAAAAAATGATGATGGTACCATCTCTAGTTTCCGAGATATGGTCCTCTAGTTTTTAGCCCTACTATATAATACTATACGAATAAACATCGGGCTCGGGGACATCGAAGTCCCCTACCCTGGGGTCTGAAATTTTGGGGGTGGGGTACTAGGGGCCAGATACCACTTCTGTGAAAAAATGGTGATGGTACCATCTCTAGTTTCCGAGATATGGTCCTCTAGTTTTTAGCCCTACTATATAATACTATACGAATAAACATCGGGCTGGGGGACATCGAAGTCCCCTACCCTGGGGTCTGAAATTTTGGGGGTGGGGTACTAGGGGCCAGATACCACTTCTATGAAAAAATGGTGATGGTACCATCTCTAGTTTCCGAGATATGGTCCTCTAGTTTTTAGCCCTACTATATAATACTATACGAATAAACATCGGGCTGGGGGACATCGAAGTCCCCTACCCTGGGGTCTGAAATTTTGGGGGTGGGGTACTAGGGGCCAGATACCACTTCTATGAAAAAATGGTGATGGTACCATCTCTAGTTTCCGAGATATGGTCCTCTAGTTTTTAGCCCTACTATATAATACTATACGAATAAACATCGGGCTGGGGGACATCGAAGTCCCCTACCCTGGGGTCTGAAATTTTGGGGGTGGGGTACTAGGGGCCAGATACCACTTCTATGAAAAAATGGTGATGGTACCATCTCTAGTTTCCGAGATATGGTCCTCTAGTTTTTAGCCCTACTATATAATACTATACGAATAAACATCGGGCTGGGGGACATCGAAGTCCCCTACCCTGGGGTCTGAAATTTTGGGGGTGGGGTACTAGGGGCCAGATACCACTTCTATGAAAAAATGGTGATGGTACCATCTCTAGTTTCCGAGATATGGTCCTCTAGTTTTTAGCCCTACTATATAATACTATACGAATAAACATCGGGCTGGGGGACATCGAAGTCCCCTACCCTGGGGTCTGAAATTTTGGGGGTGGGGTACTAGGGGCCAGATACCACTTCTATGAAAAAATGGTGATGGTACCATCTCTAGTTTCCGAGATATGGTCCTCTAGTTTTTAGCCCTACTATATAATACTATACGAATAAACATCGGGCTGGGGGACATCGAAGTCCCCTACCCTGGGGTCTGAAATTTTGGGGGTGGGGTACTAGGGGCCAGATACCACTTCTATGAAAAAATGGTGATGGTACCATCTCTAGTTTCCGAGATATGGTCCTCTAGTTTTTAGCCCTACTATATAATACTATACGAATAAACATCGGGCTGGGGGACATCGAAGTCCCCTACCCTGGGGTCTGAAATTTTGGGGGTGGGGTACTAGGGGCCAGATACCACTTCTATGAAAAAATGGTGATGGTACCATCTCTAGTTTCCGAGATATGGTCCTCTAGTTTTTAGCCCTACTATATAATACTATACGAATAAACATCGGGCTGGGGGACATCGAAGTCCCCTACCCTGGGGTCTGAAATTTTGGGGGTGGGGTACTAGGGGCCAGATACCACTTCTATGAAAAAATGGTGATGGTACCATCTCTAGTTTCCGAGATATGGTCCTCTAGTTTTTAGCCCTACTATATAATACTATACGAATAAACATCGGGCTGGGGGACATCGAAGTCCCCTACCCTGGGGTCTGAAATTTTGGGGGTGGGGTACTAGGGGCCAGATACCACTTCTATGAAAAAATGGTGATGGTACCATCTCTAGTTTCCGAGATATGGTCCTCTAGTTTTTAGCCCTACTATATAATACTATACGAATAAACATCGGGCTGGGGGACATCGAAGTCCCCTACCCTGGGGTCTGAAATTTTGGGGGTGGGGTACTAGGGGCCAGATACCACTTCTATGAAAAAATGGTGATGGTACCATCTCTAGTTTCCGAGATATGGTCCTCTAGTTTTTAGCCCTACTATATAATACTATACGAATAAACATCGGGCTGGGGGACATCGAAGTCCCCTACCCTGGGGTCTGAAATTTTGGGGGTGGGGTACTAGGGGCCAGATACCACTTCTATGAAAAAATGGTGATGGTACCATCTCTAGTTTCCGAGATATGGTCCTCTAGTTTTTAGCCCTACTATATAATACTATACGAATAAACATCGGGCTGGGGGACATCGAAGTCCCCTACCCTGGGGTCTGAAATTTTGGGGGTGGGGTACTAGGGGCCAGATACCACTTCTATGAAAAAATGGTGATGGTACCATCTCTAGTTTCCGAGATATGGTCCTCTAGTTTTTAGCCCTACTATATAATACTATACGAATAAACATCGGGCTGGGGGACATCGAAGTCCCCTACCCTGGGGTCTGAAATTTTGGGGGTGGGGTACTAGGGGCCAGATACCACTTCTATGAAAAAATGGTGATGGTACCATCTCTAGTTTCCGAGATATGGTCCTCTAGTTTTTAGCCCTACTATATAATACTATACGAATAAACATCGGGCTGGGGGACATCGAAGTCCCCTACCCTGGGGTCTGAAATTTTGGGGGTGGGGTACTAGGGGCCAGATACCACTTCTATGAAAAAATGGTGATGGTACCATCTCTAGTTTCCGAGATATGGTCCTCTAGTTTTTAGCCCTACTATATAATACTATACGAATAAACATCGGGCTCGATATTTTGAATACATGTTCTTCATTCCTATAAATAGCAGGCAAACCCCTTCTTGTCATTGTTTTCTTCGGAAAATCCCCCTGGATTTTATACGAAACTATGTTTAGCTTGCGTGTAATACTTGTAAATAATTTATCGCATTGTTTCTGTATTTACATCAGGAATTGGAAAAAAAAGAACTCGAGTTTATCTTCCGATTATTTTGATTTTTTATATTTTATTTCAATAATTGTAATGTCACTCACCTCTGAAAGTTCATTTCAACTATATTGTCATTCCGGAATTATATTTCTTAACAAAAATATGTCTACTAAAATATAAAAGATTAGATCTACATGTACATATGTATAATTCAGTAATTGGGGAATTGGGGGTTTACCATTTTAATAAGAATCCAGCAATCAAAAAAGGGGGGAGGGTTACAGAGGAAGAATTTAAAAATAATTAAAGTGGAAGAGGATATCCAGTATATAAGTTCAAGTTCAACTTTAAGAAAATGTTCATAATTATATTTTCTATGCAAAAAACCTGAATCTTCCACTTTACACAAAGATTGCTAATGACTAGACGGTGAGCCATGACCTTGATTCAAATTATTTTGTGCAAGTTCAAAGTGACTAAAAGAAAAAGTGCATAATTTTTTATCTAGTTCATATCTTACTTATGGATACATTTGGTGGGTTTTTCTTTTATACAAAGATTGCTAATGCCTTGAGGGTTTGACTTGATCTTTATTCAAGGTTTTTTGTGCACGTTCAATGTCACAGGAAGAAAATAGATATATGTCCATAGGACATAAATGCCCCGCCGAAGGTATACCGCGGTATTAGTAATGCAACATGAAAATTTGTATGAAATTTGTTCAGAATATCTTGAAAAGTGATGCAGTTGAATACTTACATCAGTATGTATCAGCATATGAAGTTTCAGAAAAGTGAGGTCAAGGTCAAATGAAAGGTCATGGTCAAAAACTTGTGATACAGTAAAACAGCTCTCATCCGTATCTATCAGCATATAAAGTTGAAAAAAAACATTATGAATGGTTTCTTTAAAATTCACATAAACACAATTTGATAAAAATGAGGTCCAGGTCAAATGAAATGTCAAAGAAAAAATGTTGATATAGTTGAAATGCTTACATCAGAATGTATCAGCATATTAAGTTGACACTAATTTTGGAAAAGTGAGGTCAAAGGAAAGGTCAAGGTCAAAATTGTTGGTGCAGTTGAAAAGTTCTCATCAGTATATGAAGTTTGATGAAATATATTGGATGGTTTCTTTGAAACTGAGTTTAACATTAATATAAGAAAAGTGTGGTGAAAGTTCAAAGGAAAGGTCAAGGTCAAAATTGTTGATGCAGTTGAATAGCTTTCATTAGTATATATCAGTATATTAAGTTTGATAAAAATTCTTGGATGGTTTCTTTCAAACTTACTGTAGCTAAACTCCAATTTAAGAAAAGTGTGGTAAAGGTCAAGGAAGAGTCAAGGTCAAATAGTTTGATGCAGTTGCATAGCTCTCATCAGTATGTACCAACATGTGAAGTTTGATAAAAACCACCTTGAATGGTATGTTTAAAACTAACAAAACACTCATTTAAGAAAAGTGAGGTCAAGGTCAAAGGAAAGGTCAAGTTCAAGGTCCAAAATGTTGATGCAATTGAAAAGCTCCCATCATTATGTATCAGTACATGAAGTTTGAAAAAAAATATCTTGGATGGTTTTTTTTAAATTGAGCTAACCACTAATTTAAGAAAAGTGTGGTCAAGGTCAAAGAAGAGGTTAAGGTCAATTTAGTTGATGCAGTTGCATAGCTCTCATCAGTATGTATCAACATGTAAAGTTTGATAACACCATCTCAAATGGTTTCTTTAAAACTGAGCTAAACACTAATATAAGAAAAGTGAGGTCAATGTCAAAGGAAAAGTAAAAAAAATGTTGATGCAGTTGCATAGCTCTCATCAATATCCATCAGCATACGAAGTTTGATGAAAATATCTTGGATAGTTACTTTAAAACTGAGCTTTGAACTGAGCTAAAGCCGAAATAAGTGTCAGATCAAAAAGTAAAATATGAGGTGCACAATGGCATTATGTAATGAATCTGTGTAAGTATTATTAAAGAACTGCGAACGTTAGTATTGTTCTCCTGCCTACCTCCAAGTCAGTTTTCAAAAGTTTGGATATTTGAATTATTTGTTATATTTATATTGGTATTGATATTTCATACAACATTGTTTATTTGGCAAGCCAACGAGAGAAAACTTTAACATTTGGGTAAAACTCGTGTTTTTCAATATAGTGGGGGGACATATGTTTATAGACAAAAAACGACAACAATGCTTATTTTTTTCAGCAATTTCAAAGTGTTTTACAACTAAAACAATGTATTTTTACTAATATATATGCTTCCTTTTGTATGCATAAAACATATGAAAAAATTTCAAATACATTTATTCATATCCAAGACTACTAGTATTTCAGAATATGGTGATGCTCTTTAACCCAATTTCAGTGAAAAATATCGCATACCCCCTTAATTTCAAGAGCTGGAACTAGTATGATTTACTTTTTAGCACTCGTAATAAAAAATGATCAATTATTATTGAACTGTTCGTTGTATTAAACACATATGTTATGGCCAAATGTCATCAATATTGAATTAAATAGTTTTAAAATGTAAGCAGGAATCAAGAGTTAGCGTGCGTAGTTCTTTTCTTCCGTGGTATAGGAGGAGTTGCGGATAAGAGATGGGTACTCTTTAATACTATAGAAAAATGGCACTATCAATGTTTTGCCTTGGAAAACCAAAAATATGTGTCAAATCAAAAAGTAAAATAGGAGGCCACAATGGCAATATATAACAAAAATTCTGTGAAAGTCTCATTAAGGTACATTGATGCTATGATATGAGAGATAACTCTAAATGACACAAAAGTCCATTATTCCTTCATAAATTTGTCAAGTTTAAGTGCCTTTTTTTTTTATCAAATTTTTCCCCGCAAGCCATGCTATAATTGTTTGTATTCTATTCAGCATATATATTTCCTTTGGAAAATCATAAAAGTTAAAGAAAAAAAAGTAAGCAGGGGTTTTATGAATATTAAATATCATTTAGTGGTAAAAGAAGAGGTGCGGACAAGAGATAGGTACCCCAAATTTTACTCAACTGAGTTGAAAGCTCTTGTGAGCTTTCCTGATAACCGTTGTCCGTCGCCTGTCTGTCCGTCTGCAAACTTTTCACAAATTCAACTTCTTCTGAAGAACCTCTGGACCAATTTTAGCCAAACTTGGAAGAGAGCATTCTTGTTTAAAGGGACTTTAAATTATTAAAATAAAGGGCCAGGTTCCCTTGCAAGTGGGGATCATCACGAAAAGACAAGAATAGGGTTCTGGAGATTCTAACCGAAGGTCAGAATAGGGGATCAAAATTTGCATTGAAATATATGTGAAAATCCTTTAAATTCTTTTCAAGAACGTCAGGGACAGATAAACTAAAACTTAAATGCAAGCATCTTATGGTAGATTGTCTAAATCATTACCTTTGGTAGTAGGGGATTGGTAACAACAAGCTTAAGAAGGGGTAAGGAACAGCATGGTTAAAATAATTCAGGTGTGTCATATGTAATTTGTACCCAACCCTCAAAATATCAGAAGCCGAGGTAGGGGACTTCGATGTCCCCCAGCCCGATGTTTATTCATATACAACTCAACGCACTTTTTAAGCTCACATGGTTTTTCGCACAAATTAAGGTCACATTGCTATAAATGTAATATTGTGTAGAGAGACAACAAAATGCATTTTAAAAGTACTTGTTTACATTATATGAATTTTATTTCATTTACTAAAACATAATTTACACAAATAAGTTAATAGAACTATGATATATTCATGGCTAAAAAATAACGACTTTTCCCATTTGATTTTTTGTTGTTTCTTGCCAATTGTTGCTGTCGTTTTTTCCGTTCTTTTGAAATCAGTATATCTTTGCAGAAACGTAGACATGGGCACAGTTAAGCTTGTGTAACTTTTATTTTCTGTATATTCTGGCTCTATAGCGCGGGATGACAATAGTATTTTTCATCTGTTTGACTGATTTGTGTGTTAATAAGGTGGCATTTTTCAGAGTTACCTTCTAAAATCTAGAATCGTGAAAGATTAATCTCAATGCAAAATTTTAAGGTGTTAAACCATAAATGCAATAGAATTTTCCTTTTCATAGAAAGAACATAGTATTTAAAAAATTAAACAATACTTCAATATCCTACCATAAAGTGTTGTTTCTTTCTGCAATGTTATCATTTTTCGGCGCTTCATTTCGACAAAACTAGGAGGAGTATAGTAAATAAACAAAGAATTTTTAAAAATACTCAACTTTAAGAAGAGAATTAAAAAATTTAAACTACATGGTATCAATAAAAGCTCGTATCATATAATTTGTAAAAACCTATGGTAGAATCCTATAGTAGAAACATCGTACCATTGATTGATTAATTCCCTTTTAATACATCCACTTTAGAAACTTAAGATAATAATTTTAAAGGACTTATGTCCTTGACATTATGTATGTAATATTACTTAGGGCTTTTTCATCGTGCTGAAGTTACAAAATGGTAATTTTTATAACAAAAATTTGACCTTAATTTGTGCGAAAAACCATGTGAGCTTAAAAAGTGCATTGAGCTGTACATGTAGTATTATATAATAGGGCTAAAAACTGGAGGCCCATTTCTCAAAAACTATAAATCGTACTATCACAATTTTTTCACAGAAGTGGTAACTGACCCCTAGTACCCCACCCCCAAAATTTCAGACCCAGGGGTAGGGGACTTCGATGTCTCCCAGCCCGATGTTTTTTGTATAGTATTATATAGTACTTCTAAAAACTTGAGGGCCATATCTCGGAAACTAGAGATGGTACAATCACCATTTTTTCACAGAAGTGGTACCTGACCCCTAGTACCCCACCCCAAAATTTCAGACTCAGGGGTAGGGGACTTCGATGTCTCCCAGTCCGATGTTTTTTTTTTTGTATAGTATTATATAGTAGTTCTAAAAACTGGAGGGCCATATCTCGGAAACTAGAGATGGTACCATCACCATTTTTTCACAGAAGTGGTAACTGACCCCTAGTACCCCATCCACAAAATTTCAGACCACACAGCGTATGTTTATATTTTGAATTGCGAACTGCGTTCTAGAACGCAATTCACTTTTGAATTGCGAATAGCGAACTGCGAACTGCGATCTAAAATCTGAACGCCTTTCTTTTCCATTATCAATTCTGTACATGTACCTCCGTAGATGTGAATGTTTAAATGTCCAAGTAAACAGTCAACTGTAAAAGTCAGTGCTTCTCGTAAAAGTCCAATACCTGTTATTCATGTCGGAATTGTAAAAAAACGGGGTGATACTTACATTGTGTTCCATTATAATTTTTTCATGCGAGATGAATTACAATGAACTTGCCTTCATTTTTCATATACAAGTCATATAAATTAAATACCTGTTGATTTTGAATGTGATTTGACATTTTTGGTTCTTTTTAGCGTATTTGGGGTAGAACAATAATGTCTGAAAATAATCTATTTTGAGCGTTTCATTCTGTTTTTGCACCTGCTCCTGTGTAAAAATAAGCATATGAAGGTATTGTTTTTAATACCTAAAAATTAAGAGCAAGTGGTCAGGAAAAGTTTTGAAAATTTCACAAAAAGACTTTTCGGACATAGGTCCCCCCTTAAGCGTCTGTTGTAGAGCTAGGTCGTCACATATTTTGAATAATTAACATTAACTCAAGTGTAACGATGTTCTACAGACAATAAACAAAGCGTGACGACCGAAATAAAACAATTAGGTTTTATTAAGGATCGTTATTAATATTGTCAAAAAACTTAACAACGCATTCAAAACCAGGAACCAAAAAAAAAGATATTTTTGTATCTGATCAATAAAATAACTGATCAAAATAATAATAATAATAATAAATGAAGGAAGAAATGGAAAAATAAAATTTTGAATTCCTGCACTGTGGTACATGTATATATGTTATATTGAAGTTTTCTGAATTAAGAAAACCTAGACTCTTGTAAAAAAAATGTTGCTATACAGCTGAATTCACAAATTCCCTTTTAATTCATAAACATTTATATTATTTAAATTGCATGTTTTGGGAGAAAGAAATTATTAGGCAAATGAATGCCAAATTTAATCTACCGTGTAATGACTAGATTCTCTCACCTTTCTCTTAATTTCAGTCTTTTCAGAACGTATTGTAACTTTTAATTAACAGACTACTTTGAAATTTAGAATTTTATTAGTCGAAAGAATTCTAATTTTAATAAAATAACTATTGTAGATTTATTGTCATTATATTAACCTCAGAACAAGCCATATTTCGAAAAAAGACAAATTATGAGACGTATGAAAAAAGTATTAGGTAACACATTTTTTTTTTTTTTTTGCAGAATAGAACACAACAGACAAAAATATAAGTATTAGCCTAAAACAGTGCAAAAAGCATGGAGAACGAGTGGACATAAGCAGGAAATGAAACTCATTTTTCAATAATAGTGGAAACAGAGGAGGGGCTAAGTATACAGGACAGGGTGTTAATCGGAGCAGTGGCGACATTAGTTGTGTTGGTAGTGCTTGCCCTTGTTCTACGACTTCTGAAACGACCGTGCAGGGACCGTGTAAACCACAGCGAAGAGGAGAAGAGGGATTATGATAAATGTTCGACAAAGTAAGTTATTCCTATTGAAAATCAAACATCAATTTGGGAAGGAACTTCCACGTAGAAAAAATGTTAATCAATAAGACGATTGTGAAACTTGTTCCACACAATTTGCTAATCTCTATTTGGTAACAGTAGCACTACATATTACGATAGAACTTAATTAGTTACTGTGGTACAGTGGTATGGTTTCTGTAGTTCGTTAATGAGATTTTTGCCATTTGTCATGAAAAAAAGGGGCATACAATATCCCTCCCTTTCCTTATAAAAAAAATATGATATCATAAGATTTATCTTTTTTGCTGAATTACGCGTCTAAACAAATAAATAGCATAAGAGTTTTACATTTCATTCATATTTGACAGAAAGGAATGGAAAAATCATTGTCTTCTCCATTTTGGAAAAATAAAACAGTTTAAGTTCTGTACCTATTCTTAGGTAGCTGGCTACATGTCTTTTTAGGTTTATTCAATTAAGGTCCTTTAGTGGGATAATAATTGTTAATCGATTTATGTGTTTTCAATATTCGGAATTTTTTTTATTTGAGTTCGGCAATCTTCCCTTTTGACACTCCACGTGTTAAGAAACACAGAAAAAAATATAGATCAATGTAAAGTTTCAATCCATTTTTCAACTTTTAAGACATGTATGTGCTTTAAACCTTTTTTTGATATACGTCTTTATATGCCCTCTTGAATGTATAGTTATTTTTATACCTCTTTTATATATTCTCTGTGCAAATGTACACATATAAAAGCTATTAATTTGCTTTCTCTAAAATCAAGTGGCAGTCTCTGATGAAAAGTTTTGTACAGTAAATATTGTTATGAAACGTGTCTTGCAAAGTATTCCAAATAGATAATAAAAACATGCTACTTTATTTTACTTCCAGTCATTGCCTTTTCTTTATGCAGAGAAAATCATTTTTAGAGCAAATGCAAAAGGATTAAAATACTAGATAATTTTTTATTAAACTGCTAAAAGCTTAAAATTGTAAAAATATATATGGAAATGTTAAAAGGGTCAATTTTAAAACACAGATTTATTAGTATTCCATGACAATGGAATTATAAATCGACAGAGCATACTTACTTCTCAATGACATCCTATCCCTCTTCAGTTGTTGTACATGTAAGAGGTCCGTGTTTGCTATACTTCTGATTTGTATTTTGCAATGGACTTTCACGTATGATGACTATTCGTAATCAACATATTTCATATTCTTTACAGAAATAAAACTGGCAATAAAATATGCTATTAAAGTAAAAACACATTACTGTATAGATCCGATGTACTACTCTTCACAAATTGATGTATCTGCAATTCACAATTTTTTTAGGTCCTTCAACGACTTTGTAGTTGATCGTTGTCCACTTTTTTCTATTTACACGTTTTGATAACATTGCAATTCCTTCCAATATCGACAGAAATGACGCCGAAGTTTTTTACATAAAACTTCCTAGTATCGAATTGGTCTGATGCGCTATTGGTTCGCGTAAAGTAGGAAAGAGAAACATATTTAGGTATAGAATATAGGTCATAAAATTGAAATATGGAAGGTCTTAAGCTTGTTTTGCAACTGATAAAATATCCACAACAATCAGTATCACTCATTTGTTTTAGGCAAAGGGTAACAAATTTAAAAGACAATATTTAGTCTTTGAATTCGCTTAATACTCATGAATTTTTTTATCTTCTATGAAACATATGAAGATAACGAACAGTATTCATGATCAAAAGTCCATAAAACAATACAAAATAGGAGCAGAGCAAACACGGATCTCCAAAACATCGGAAGTGGGATTAAGTGCCATGGAGGAGTGAACATCCCCTGCCGACTGGTCACACACGCCGTTTACTTCTTTTCATGATCGGAAAATAACGGAAAAACCAGTCCGTAATTCAGTGAATAATTAATTAATGGACTAACAATTAGTATAAAAAAAAACGCCCGTCAGCATTTGACTCAATGCTTAATTGTATTTGCTGACAAGGTCATTGTATCGAGCATAAACAATGCGAAATAATGACTTTAAACGGAACGGCTGAAATTTCTCTTTTATCAACTTGTTTGTCAATAATTTACCTCGTTTTAGTAATTGTAGATACATAGAACATGCTCTTTAGTATCGAATCAACTGAAATACATAAATTCCGTATGCAGTTGATGAAAGTATATTGCTGCATAAGTAAAGGAAATCGGTGGTAACTTTCCTCTCAAGCTCACTAGGATCTATTATATCGGCATAAGAATAGAAATTACCATTGTTAATTGACAATGCGTCGTCGATATATCTAAATGTCGAGTTGAAGGCCACAGCAAGCGATTTTTTTCTTTTCACACGTAAGATTTTGCACAAATTCTGCTTCAATATAATAAAATAATTAATACAAAATTTGTCTGCTAATATCGGGGCGCAATTGGTACTCATGGGAACTCTAATAGATTGTTGGAAGATCTGGTGTCCAAAAACCTCATAGATATTGTCAATCAGAAACTCAAGCATTTTTTTCATGTCAATTTCAGAGTGCTTGTGTGTATGATAAAAATGTTTTTTACAAAACAATTTTGCAAATGACCAATGGCAAGGTAAGTAAAAATATCAAAGGTTATGAAATTCTGCCTTATTGCACTACATATAACGTAGAGTTAATTCATCACTCATAAAGGACAAAACTTTCACAGTCGATGTATCTGAACAGCTTGATTCTATGAAGGTCTGTAGGGATCGATTATTCCTTATTGATGTCTATCTCAGTAATAGATCAATAAAAGATCAATAATGCCTTTTCAAATCCATTACATCTTCTGTTGACACGGGACCTGGGTTTATACGTCTTATTCTAAGTCCTGCAGTGGGATTCAAATATATTGGTACATGTGTAATCAAAACGACACATTTTAATCGTGTTATACGAGTCTGAAATAATGTTTAAAAGCAATAAAAAGAAATATCGGAAAAAATTCAAATACCGTCCTTTTTTCATTTCTCATTCAACAAACGCCGATTCATTTTAAAAAATTCTAAATTAAAAGATAATAATTTTCTGTTGGTCTTTTTGCTTTTTTTGGCTTTAGACATTTTGAAAATAAAGATACAGTTGTAATGTACAAAACATTAGCTAACACAAAAATGGCCGGAAAATAATTTTATAAAGCTGGATAGAAGACGAGTTTATAATAATATATACTAACCAGTTTACTACGTTTAGGTAAGTCATGTGTAATGCTTAATTAATTAAATTAGATTAATTTACATGCAAAAGGATAATGGTTAAAATCAGCCTATCCGATTTTCCCGATTTTGTACCATTTTGTTTTTCTTCATAAAATTCACTTGGCTTGGTATATTTAAAAAAAAGTTTATATCTCACATTTTGCGCCAAGCTACCATATTCTGAACTTTATTTTAATTTGTAAACCTTAACTGAGCTTGATTTGTCCAAATGTTATTTTGTTGAATGATGGATATATATATATATGGAGATAACGAAGAGTATTCAATATCAAAGTCCATAAAACAATAACAAATAGGAGCAGAGCAATCACGGACCTCCAAAACATCGGAGTTGGGATCAAGTGCCACGGAGGAGTGAGCATCCCCTGCCAGACGGCCACTCCCACCATGTGCTCCTTGTCATGGTCAAGAAATAACGGCAAAATCCATCGTCATGTAAGAAAATATAACAGACTATTGAGTAAATGTAAAATCAATTCACTTTGTGTTCCTTTAGGAACATTTTTTGTAAAGAAAAAAGAAAGGCAAATGAATGAAAACTAAACAATTCTACTATGTTTACTCTAGTTGTTTACTTTAAAAAATATATGGAAATATTTCAAAATCCAAGTCTATAGAGAAAAAACATCAAAGAATTATCAACTTTTCTCAATCTGTGACATGATATCAAGTCTCCTTTTAGGAAAAAAAGTGATTGTACATGTATTATTTGTCCGAAAACCGGCAATATTGAATAAACAACATTGAATATATTATATACCCATTATAGTTTAAAAAAAAAACAACATACAGTGTATAATATCACAATGAAAATATGTCAAGCTATAGTCCATGAAATCAATAGTGTACTTGACACATATTTCTTCAATCTTAAAATATTGTATAGTTTGTTCCGTAAATAATGTTCCTTGATTAAAAAGACACGACACCAGATCAATTCTTTCATTTTATTTAAAGCTTCCTGGGAGATCAGGTTACATTTTCAATTTCCTTATAGTGTTCATAGTTATAGCAAGATGAATTAAGGATCAATAAGTGAAGTTCTTAGAATCTTTATATTAGCATCAATATTCGTCCCTTACTATGCTTACGGTAAGATCTAAAAATGAATTTTCATGCAGTTGAACTCAGTCTGAATTATGTCTAGGAAAATAAAAGGACATAATACTAACTTTTGACCTATACTTTTATCTAAAACTCCTCGATTTGTTGCAAACCCTGTCCCTAATTGAAATATAGAAAATTTCATTTACTTCTTAAAAGTTTGTTACTGTTAAAGTTTAACTGTTCTATATTAATTTGCTTCCCCCTATATACGACGGTTGTCCGTAAATTTCGCGGACAAGCTAAGAATTAGATAAAAGTTGTGTCATTGATATTTATTATAAGCATATTTCTAATCCTTTACTTAATGTAGAAATGTAAAATCTGATTCAATTTCAAATGTTTAATTACAATTATAACTTCATAATCAGACTTGGAATGGAGATCCGCAGCACTGCGAAATTTTAATAAATTTTTTTTTTATCACTTTATGAATATTATTTATGTTTTATATATTCTGCAGAAATGTAGATGACTTTTACATTATGAAGTTATCACTTCAAACCTGCAAAATTTGAACATTCAAAGTTGTAAAATGGCTGAGCGATCAAAGTTAGAACGTATTTAGACGAATCGGAAATGTTAAAAAAACGTTTTCGGAATAGGTGGAGCAGTGAGCAATAATAAAATTTTGCAGAGACATCGGATAAACACCTACAGAGACCAGTACATTTTGTAAACAATCGGGAAAACACAGTTAAAGAAGCCGTACATTAGCATTTAAGTGACATATAATATTTTCGGACTTAAAAAGCAGTTTACAGGATGACATGCGTGAAGGAAGACCATCATTCCGAGATTGCAGTGCTGTAAAAAATGTCGTAACGTGACTTTATCGTATTTCCGTAAATAAAATCGTTTTTACGCGGACAGAGGTTGGAGGATTGCAGGATATGAGACATGCATTGTTAAATATTATTTTACGTTCGAAACCTGAACATTTTGTGCACATATTTATGACTGGTTAAAACGACATATAAGAAATGTATTGAGTTAAACGGTGACTATATTGAGAAACGTTAATGTAGTCGTATAATGCTTTTGACGTCGGATAACGTCAAACATTTTCATTTTAGTGACCCGGGTATCAGTGTGTGTCTTTTTTAGTCTGATGTAAATATTACTATTTGTGCTTTGTGTTTGTTGAAAACTTGCATGTTAATTAAATGAAACATGAATTTAATGAAAATAATAATTTCATATATTATATCAATGTTTGTCGGTAGTTATCAATGCTGTCCAGGAACGTTACGGACAACCCTCATAGTTTATATTTCATTAAAATATATCTCCAAAAAGGTAAAAAAAAATATTAAATTCAATTTACGGGAATTCACACCGACAGTTATTTTAAACACTTTTAATTTTTTCTTCCTGGTTTAATAATTTTCAACACCTTTTACATGTAGGACGACTACAAACGACCAATTCTTGATCAGGGGACTAAGGGCATCACTAAACACCATGATAATGCACTTTTCATTTACTGAGTCCATTGCTTGACACAAATTGACCTTGAAACTTAAGAATTCAACGCACTTTACTCTATTTCACTTACTTGTGAGAATTTTTTTTTTTTTACATAATTTTCTATAAAATCCCCCCTCCATTGACACCTGACCAAAACTCTAATGTTAAACAGATCCATGTTTGCTCTGCTGATTTGTTTTGTTTGAGGTGACCTACAAATGTATGAGCTTAACTGATATTCATTGCTCCATATTTTATGCATTTTACTCATCTCTCTTTTTGTACCCCGTTTTACCAAGGAAATATAATTTTTAACCTTTTTATCGTAAAAAACCCCTTTTTTGCAAGTTGGTAGATGTTTCACCTGGTGACACAATTTGAAAAAAAGAATCCTTTTTCAACATTACACATCGCACATCTCTTACATTTTTATTTCAACATGACTATGAAATCAACGAATCCTAAGAGGTTTTCAAATATGATGACATATTTCTGTCCCCTACATGCAAGATAAACTATGTAGACATGCAAGATAATTATGTCAACGTACAAGATAATTATGATATCATGCAAGATAATGTTGTTGACATGCAAGTTACAACTCTTTTTAGAAAATCTGATTTTAATGAGTAGAATATCTACATAATTATAATGCATCTTGCTTCTACGATGTATGATAAGGACCTTTACGGAAGCGAAGGTCTCTACACGTGTTGTGTTAAATTCTAACTTGTATATTGTCTTACTTTATATTGTCTAACATGTACCAACATATAGTCTATTATGACTTCTTTTTTTCATTTATATGATGTATTGTATCAGAGTATTTTCACACAATTTAAAGCGTCTTTATTTATGGAATAACTGTTTTATTTTTCGACTTCGTGATGGTTTGCGTGATAATTTGCATAAAAGCCAAAGGCGTTTTTGCATAAAATTATCACGCAAGCCAATCGATTGATCATTCTCATGAAATCGAAAAATAAGAAAGTTATTCCTTATATTTACATGGTATTGATTCCGCCAATCCACATCTACAAGCCCGGCTTCTTGTCTGTATTTGTTCCGCCCTGCACGTGATTTGTTTTAACCGCGCCTATTGATGATCCAGTACATTGATGGAGATATAAAGTATATTAACTATTTATAATTCTATCTCGAACGAAGGCATTAGAAAAATGTAATTATTGTAAGATGGATCTTGATGTTAAAAGTCATATCGATTTTAAAAAACCGATATGACAAATATTGATTTAAAAATGAGAATGAAAGGTATCGATATAGTTATCTCGACACACAGAATCAAAATACATTCATAATATTTAAATTGATATAAACATGCCAGTATTTCTAAAGGAAATTTATCTTCGCGGGTGCGGGAATTCTAATGAAACGTTACATATTGACGACACATGCACGATGTCCAGTTATCATGTGTAAAGTATCAAATACATTTGTTGTATGGTTATAGAGAAAACTTATCAAAGAAGAAAGGACGAGAGGGAGATGATCTGTTAGATTGTCCCCATTGAAGCAAATATTAAATATTGCTTTGACTAAAATAATTATACTGAAATTACACGTGCCTTCTCCCACTGTTTCAATGTTCCATTAATACATTAGTATCAGTTCTATTCGGTGATGCAGCGAATAAAGAGAGTAATGGCGCATTATAAAACTGACACTGGCTATGTACTTTGTAAATATTTGTTCAGGTTATTTAAGTTTTCAACGATTACATGTTTTGCTAACAATATTAATTATGTTCAAACGGATGATATTCTTCATAAAAAGCCTTAGAATCTAATTTGATTTTCAAATTAGAGTTATTTCAAAGATATCAATACTACAATGATATATGGATGTACTTGTGATATGGAATTCGAAAATCATACATTTGTATATAGTTATTTACACTATTTGTCCTCAGTGTTTTGTTGATATATCTTGCTTTGATTGTTTTTGAAGATAATTTATCAAGAGGTCGAACCACGATAATGGTGCCACAATATCAGGTTTGTCAACCTGAATGTGAACCAACAACTGCAACAGATGGAAATAAAGAAACATGCACAAATACTGAGGCCATAGGTCAGAATTCACAAAATACGACAACGGCATGGATTGTAGATCTTGGTGGAAATCGCAGTATTTACAGCATTAGTATACTTTTTAAAGAGTATGCAGGAAAGGGTAGGATTTAGTCTTGCAAACAATTACATGCTTCACAAATCTTTTCATATTGTCGTTTTCAACATGATATTCCTAACCTTAATTACGACAAAGAACTTCTTTCGTATAACTACTTATAACAACTAGAAACATTCATACATATTTAATTTATGCACTTACCGGTGAAACTATAGGTTTCCTCGGAATATGTCCGTCTTTCTGTCCATCAGTCTAGCTGTCCCTCTGCCTGTCTTTCAGTCGGTCCCACTTGCTTCTCGGCACTAGATATTTAGATATTGGTTTTTGGGTTGTGAGTGTATCTTGAGGTACAAATCAAGTTGCATTTCGTTCAGCATCAATGATTTTTGATAGAATAACTACCTTTTATTTTTTCAGGATTTCTGCTTTTTTTTCATTTCACTTGCAGGTATTGAGCTGATTTTGATTTGTGACTTAACCTTAAGGTAGAACCTGTAATCGATATTGAAACGTTTATGTTTATTAACGTTGACATTTATTTATACAGGGAAATGACAACAAGATGTTTGTTTTAACCTTTATTTTGGCGAACATTGGCCGTGGCATAGTATTTTGTGGGATGCCAATTAATACACACAAATTTTGGGCAAACCCACACAAATTCAACAAAATTCATCAACACAAACAAGTCATATGTTCAAAATTGACCACCCCGGGTAAACCGCGGGTGGTTACTTATTTAAGGTTACTTATTCAAGTGAAATTAGTTATTTGCACAATTCAAGCACAAAACAAATTATATCAACATATCAGCAAATATTTTACAGTAAGACACGTTTAGTACGAACACGGATATAGCGAATTCACGGATATAACGAAGTTCTTCTTGGTCCCCGGCAAAATTCTTAACAAATCTTTGTAAAATTCTACGGTTAGAACGAACTCTGATATAACGAATTTACGGATACAGCGAACTGATTTTGAGTCCCGTTGAGGTTAAATATAATGAATTTTACATCTTTTATGACGAACTTTCAAAGATCTCAAAATTTGATCAATTAAACTGACTTTGTTTTCTTTCAGCATTTGTATATAAAACTCAATTCATAATAAAACCTTAGTTATCGAAGGTATGTTTTGTAATATTTGCTTCCCTAACATATTTGATAGTAACACTTGAAGGAAAACATGCATATTGCGAATTCGCTATATATGGTTATACGAATTCGTTATACGGATATAACGAATTACGGATATAGCGAATTAAATTCACAGGTCCCCAGGACTTCGCTATAACCGAGTTTTACTGTACATATAAAATGGTTCAACAGTTAAACCCCCTTCACAGTTCAATGGTGAAAACTGCACAACAATACAAAGTTAATGTAGGCCTCAGTTGCTTTGGTGTGCGCAAACGCCACTCCTGTACAGCTTATGCCACGACATTTCATGAAGACGACATCCAGTGAAACAGATTCTGTAAAATACAAAGGAAAAGCCAGCATCAAGAACCAAATATGCAATCATTTAAACTCGAAATCATGGGATCCCGAGCTTTCTAACTTATATATTATCCAAGGCCACAGGCCGATCCAGACCAAAAATTAATACCTTTTCCCGTAAAATAAAGTCATCTGATTTTATATGCATAAAATAGATGATATTATAATTGTAGCAAAGTTACGTCAATGAAATTTGGTTATCTACAAACTCTGAAACACTGAGTCAGCCTTTCCCAGTGATATATGTTTCCTGTATTTTGCACGTGTTTTTATTCTATATGCTGAGATTGCAATTATAATGCTGTTAAATAGAAATGCTTATTATCAATAAAGTCAGTTGAAAGTAAGAGTCTCATGTGGTAACATTACAGAACCTTTGTTGGAAAAGTCTTAAAATGTCACAAGATTTTCAAACTTTTCAAAATGATAAATTATAGCACTCGCTTATCAATCAGTCAAAAGCACATGACATGATTATAGGTATTTAGAGTATTTTAGCATGATTTTAAAATGAATTCCATGAATTTCAAATTGCTTTACTAATTTACTTCTACGGGAAAAGTAACAATAAATTGATTATGACATCATAATGGTTCAAGCACAGGCTAAACACATGATGTCAAAAGATGTAGGTTCTACGTTAAGGAGTTATAGATGACTTTGCACTTTGTTCCGCTTAGTATATTTTTGACGGAATTACGGCATTTTCAATTTTTAAAAGAACCAGATTACACTTACATATGTCTTTAGGAAACTAGCATTGCTAATGCAATACCCTTAGAATGTTTGTTTAAGAACCCTCTCTGAATTGCATACTAAAGAGTTCTTATTCAAAGTTTTTTTGTGCAGTTAGAGTTATCTGACCTTTGTCTTAATTCCAATGAATAGAAATTTACAGTATATTAATCAAAATGTACGCAATTCAACTTTCAAGGGCCAAGATCAATTAGTTGAAGAACTGAAATACATTGGTTTTTTTTTCCATGGAAAAATACTCTTTAAGTCAATATAGTTTTTTTAATGTCCAAAAACACTTTGCATTGGTGTAGATGGATCCTTAAATACAGATTAATACATCGGGCATACCAATAGTTCTAAGTTTTAAGCGGTAGAGCGTTCGCTTCGTGATCTGGAGGCCTGGGTTTGATTCTCGTTCGCGGCACTAGGCATTAAAAGTGAAAGTCACGGGTCTTTCGGATATGACCTTAAAAACGTAGGTCCCGTGTTACGGTAGGTGTTGGCATTTCCCTAACAAAAAATACTATAGCTAACTATAGTTAACTATAGTTTACTGTAGTTAACTATAGTTATAACTTTGACACTTTGAAAACTTTGATTTACTATAGTGATAACTTTGACACTTTGAAAAACTTTGGCGAAAACTTTGACACTTTGAAAAACTTTGGCGAAAACTTTGACACTTTGAAAAACTTTTGCAAAAACTTGGGTACTTTGAAAAATTTTATCTAAAACTTGGACACTTTGAAAAACTTTATCTAAAATTTGACACTTTGAAAAACTTTGGCGAAAACTTTGACACCGCAAATGAGTTAAGGCTAAATATGGATATTTCTATGTAAATGAGCTGATAAAAATTCATAACTTGTATATTTTATGTACAGAGAAAGTGCAAATTAATTTTTTTATACATACTTAGTACCCACTGTTTATTAATACAAGTGCACATTATGACGTCATTGTTCTCTCCCATTCAAGGTAATAAATCAATTCAACAAAATCACGTCGGCGCAAGGGCATATCTTATCTAATTTAAAATAAACAATGTATAATACTAAGGAGAATATTCATAAAATTAATAAAATTGCTGCACAAATCCTATACACTTTCTCAATCGATAAAAATTTTAGAAAACTTACACTGGACTGTGAATATTTTACCCTGTTTAAACTTAAAACTGCACGAAAAGTAACTAAACAATTACAGTGCCGACATTTGTGCAGCAATATCTTAAATCCTTGGATAATCCTAAGTCTTTTTTTACCTTGTTTCTGTAAAACAAAGTATGGTATGCCCTTGCGCCGAAGCGATTTTGTTGATGTTTCTTATATAAATTTGTGTAGTAGAGGTCGATGACGTCATTAAATGACGTCATAATGTGTACTGGCTATCGCATGTCGTTGGTACCAAGAATGTATAAGAAAACAAGTCTTAACATTTTCTGTGCGGTACATGTAGATAGAGCAATTATGGAATTTTATTAGATATTTTGCATAGAAACTTCTGTATGCAGCCTTAACTCACTTGCGACTTTTTGTTTAGTATTATATAGTACTTCTAAAAACTGGAGGGCCATTTCGGAAACTAGAGATGGTACCATCACCATTTTTTCACAGAAGTGGTAACTGACCCCTAGTACCCCATTCCCAAAATTTCAGACCCAGGGGTAGGGGACTTCGATGTCTCCCAGCCCGATGTTTTTTGTATAGTATTATATAGTACTTCTAAAAACTGGAGGGCCATATCTCGGAAACCAGAGATGGTACAATCACCATTTTTTCACAGAAGTGGTACCTGACCCCTAGTACCCCACCCCCAAAATTTCAGACCCAGGGGTAGGGGACTTCGATGTCTACTAGCCCGTTGTTTATTTGTGTAGTATTATATAGTAGGGCTAAAAACTGGAGGGCCATATCGGAAACTAGAGATGGTACCATCACCATTTTTTCACAGAAGTGGTAACTGACCCCTAGTACCCCATCCCCAAAATTTCAGACCCAGGGGTAGGGGACTTCGATGTCTCCCAGCCCGATGTTTTTTTGTATAGTATTCTGTAGTAGTTCTAAAAACTGGAGGGCCATATCTCGGAAACTAGAGATGGTACCATCACCATTTTTTCACAGAAGTGGTACCTGACCCCTAGTACCTCATCCTCAAAATTTCAGACCCCAGGGTAGGGGACTTCGATGTCCCCGAGCCCGATGTTTATTCGTATAGTATTATATAGTAGGGCTAAAAACTGGAGGGCCATATCGGAAACTAGAGATGGTACCATCACCATTTTTTCACAGAAGTGGTAACTGACCCCTAGTACCCCACCCCCAAAATTTCAGACCCAGGGTTGGGGACTTCGATGTCTCCTAGCCCGATGTTTTTTTTGGATAGTATTATATAGTAGTTCTAAAAACTGGAGGGCCATATCTCGGAAACTAGGGATGGTACCATCACCATTTTTTCACAGAAGTGGTAACTGACCCGTATTACCCCACCCCCAAAATTTCAGACCCAGGGGTAGGGGACTTCGATGTCTCCCAGTCCGATGTTTTTTTTGTTTAGTATTATATAGTAGTTCTAAATTATTAGATATTTTGCATAGAAACTTCTGTATGCATCCTTAACTCACTTGCGACTTTGAAAAACTTTGGCGAAAACTTTGACACTTTGAAAAACTTTATCTAAAATTTGACACTTTGAAAAACTTTATCGAAAACTTGGACACTTTGAAAAACTTTGGCGAAAACTTTGACACTTTGAAAAACTTTGGCGAAAACTTTGACACTTTGAAAAATTTTATCTAAAACTTTGAAACTCTAAAAAACTTCATCTAAAACTTTGATACTTCAAAAAAAACTTTATAGAAAACTTTGACACTTTGAAAAACTTCGGCGAAAATTTTGACACTTTGAAAAACTTTATAGAAAACTTTGATACTTTGAAAAACTTTATTAAAAGCATTGACACTTTGAAAAACTTTGGCGAAAACTTTGATACTTTCAAAAACTTTGGCGAAAACTTGGACACTTTGAAAAACTTTTGCGAAAACTTGGGTACTTTGAAAAAGTTTATTGAAAACTTGGACACTTTAAAAAACTTCATCTAAAGCTTTGATACTTTGAAAAACTTTATCGAAAACTTTGACACTTTGAAAGACTTTGGCGAAAATTTTGACACTTTGAAAAACTTTGGCGAAAACTTTGACACTTTGAAAAACTTTGGCGAAAACTTTGAGGCTTTGAAAAACATTGGCAAAATCTTTGACACTTTGATTTACTATAGTTAACTATAGTAAACTATAGTTAACTATAGTATTTTTTTGTTAGGGACGATAAAGAACTTTCACTGCTCAGTGGCCCTGAGTGCCGAGTATAGGTTTACATTTGAAACCCTTCACCAGCATACGGTGACGTCTCTATAGGAGATAAAAACATTCCAGTGGGATGCTAAACAATATACAATCATCAATTAATTTAAGTTTTAAAGCACATTGAAAAAAAATTAAATAAAAAAGCCAAATGATAACTATTCAAAGATATTTTCAAAACATAAAAATACAAAGTCGTTATGTCAAAGATTATGCAAAGTGATCTTAAGACCAATTGGTCTTGTAAGTAGTGCAATGATTTGACGGACTCTTGTGTTTGACCTTGAGTGTTTGACATTTAGACTTGTTTTGAACCATGAGTGGATCCTACCTTGCCCAATTGAGATTTTTCCTGGAATAACAATAATAATTATTATAATCATCATCATCTTCATCATATTAAATGGAGTATCTGGATCAATTTAATTGACTCTGACTACTCGCAGTTAACTGATTTTTTTATTTTTAAGTTTCACTTTAGGGTAAATAATAGACTAAAGAGGAGTACATTCAATTTGAATACAATTACCAAATCAAAATCAAAACGCTATTTAAATATTAACTGCAATACGACATGACTTTGTCTTTCAGAAATGAGACAAAGAGGTCGTTTTGCCGGATTTTCACTTTACATTTCCAACACTCCTAAGAAAGAGGACGGCATCCTTTGTTACAAGAATACACTTCCATTACCTCCCTTGGAGTTTAATACCACGTGTTTTGGATCTGGTCGTTATGTCATCTATTACAACGAAAGGCTGAAAGGAGTTACCTACCCTGAAGGATACCAGACCCTAATATACACACAGTTATGTGAAGTCGACGTAGAAGGTTAAACCACTTGTTTCTTTATAAGACGTGAAAAGAAAAACGTGTTCATTACACTTACGTGTATAAATAAACCTATTTTATCATTTTTAAAATACCCACTGCAACACGTTATACATTTTTGTATCAGCAGAAAAGTAGTTTATGTAGAAGAACATATTCCATATACTGTATGTGTACTTAAAATAGCGGGCTTCATATTTTAGCGGCTTTGGTGCATACGAGGATGCGCTAATTCATTAATTTGCAAAGAATTAATTTATAGATAGAATATACGGCACAAACATGTGTAGCACTAATTCATGATTATATGATTATATTCGCCAACAACTCCATATTCACTGATTGCGCTAAATTTTTAGTTTG
The DNA here is from genome assembly GCA_003671525.1 of Saccostrea glomerata. NCBI lineage: Eukaryota > Metazoa > Mollusca > Bivalvia > Ostreida > Ostreidae > Saccostrea > Saccostrea glomerata. The sequence goes on along the minus strand of PRKT01001389.1, from coordinate 57,492 downwards.
CCAAATTATGTACAAGTACAGTATACAATTCATGTTTCCTGAACTTTACAAAGTGCTATGTCTCATTAATAAAGGGTGTTAATAAAGTTCGTTCCACATTTTTCTTTTATTTTCAAAAAGAAATCCGATGAGAATATATTTACAATTTGTGATATTTCATGTTTGCAGAGTCCATTCTTGCTACTGATAAGGTTTTAATTGACTTTTGTTGAATCAATAAGGAGAGGGCAGGTATTAAAACAGATGATGTCTGCTCAGAAAAATTAGGGATGACGCATATTTGTGACATATATTAAGCAGACAGGTCAAAACTTCCTTTCAAATATTATGCAAAAATTATCAAATCTGTGGAGAATTCCAAAATGACAAACCTATTGTATTGAAAAGTGATCTATCGTTCTTATACCTACATTCGTCAGCTTTTCTGATGGAAGATACGCTATGAAGAAACAACAGGAAATTATCCTTTATTTTCACCCAAATGACCAGCATTTCTATCATTTGGGTGCTTTAAAAATGTAATATGTATTTTCATATGGAAGAAAAATCCTATAAGTTCCTACTGGAAATGAATTGCTATAAATCTAAAGCACACTCTTGTGATTTTTTCGGACTTGAAAATTCATCTCTTTAGTTAAGCACTACTTTGAACTTTTTGAAAATATTTCATCCTGGAACGAACTTTCTTAACACCCTTTACATGTAATGGAGTGTTAATAAAATATTTTTAGAAAGGATCTCAAAGAGGGAATACACTCTAAAATTATTCCTAAGACTGGTAAAATTTATAAATAATTCATGAAATTAAAAGAAAGTTGAATAAGCACGCAATGTTATGTGAAATAGTATGAGGACTAGAGTAAAATTATTCAATTTTCTTTACGTTCACACAACTTTTTTTTCTGTGCAGTATTATTCAGTTCTTTTTCTATTCATTTTCCCCCCAATTTTTTAGCTCTACTGGTCAGAGACCAGAAGAGCTTATGCGATAGTAAGGTGTCTCCGTCGTCCGTCCGTCTGTCTGGCTGTCTGTCCGTCTGTTTGTAAACAATTATTCAAAATGCTACTCCTCCTACAGTTTTGGTCTGATTTTAATATAACTAAGCACACAAGTAAACTACACTATGCTACATAAAATAGCGCCGTTTTTGATTTCGATGAACGGTGTTGCCATGGTTACTAAAAATAGAATTTTCTGTGAAATTCCTTTAAAACGTCACTCCTTCTACAGTTTTGGTCTGATTTCAATATTACTTGGCACACAAGTAGACTACACTAAGATACATGAAATACTGCATCGGTTTTGATTTCAATGAACGGTGTTGCCATGGTTACTAAACAGAGAATTTTCTGTGAAATTCCTTTAAAACGCTAGTTAATTTCGCAAGAATTTACCAAACTGTAACCTTGGAGATGACGTTTGAACAAGTGATGTTATGACATTTATACTTCATATGTGTATTAATTATGATTAAACCTTTCCATGAAAAAAAAAATTTTTTTTGACCTTTTTAGCATGACCTGTGAGTTTTTCCCACTATGTAAATAATATTACCCCACCTCCGTTGATTGAGTTTTTCCCACTTAAATGCATCAATATCAGGAATAACTTTTGAACAGTTAGTAGGGCATGGCACTTCTATATCACAGGTGTATTCCATGTGACAAGGTCTTCTTCACGATACTAACAATTTTATCCTTTTGACTTTGACATTGGAGGTTGACTTACTTTTAACCTCAACCTTGGAAATTTATTTTTAACAGTTAACCTTACAAATTATACAAGAATGTAACACGTGGAACGTACACACTCCACTATTATTGTGTGTATCTTCAAAGTATTGATAAATAGAACACGTAAATACGGAAGCCCATTTAGGACCTATCAAAAAATATTTTTAATTCGATATAAAAAATCGTCAAATTTGTTAAAATTTAATTCGTTATGAAATTTTTTGAACTCATTATAACGAATTAAATCTATTGTAACAGATATCTTAAATTCGTTAAAATGACTTCCAAAAATTGTAATTACGAATTAAATTCGTTCAAAAGGATTCTAAAATTTGTTTAAATGAATTAACAAACACTTTTCTATAGGCCCCAATTGTTGAATGTGATTAAACGACTTTGATTCGTTATGACAAATTTCAGAAATTGTTTAACAAATTGTATTCGCTATTACAAAATTTACATTTTGTTTAAACGCATTTATTCTGTTATAACAAATTTTTGAATTTGATATAACTGATTCAGCAAACTTGTTATAACAAATTAAATCGTTATAACGAATTCATGATCAAGAAATCGTTGTTATTACGAATTCGTTCTAGCAATTTCAAAAATTCGTTAAATCGAATTCAATATTTTTGATTGGTCCTAAATAGATATCCGATCAATGATTATTCTGTTTCTTACCTCTATTATTCTTGTCAGAGATATCAAATAGTTTGTTTTAGGTTGCAATGATACTTTTTATGGAAAAAACTGCGATGAACACTGCTCGATAAAATGTATTGAACGAAGATGTAACATCGAAAATGGAACATGCTTTAGTTGCCAGCGTGGATGGAGAGGAAACTTTTGCAAAGAAAGTTAGAGAATCGTGACTGGCTTTTACTATCTAAAGCTTGTTTTTGAATCTTTTATTGTTTATCTAATGTAATTGAAAATTGTTATGCGTTTCTTTAAACTGGAATATAGAGGTACATATAAATATGATTCATATGGTTTGCTTTTCATTAAAAAGAATGTCAAAGAGGATCTTATGGGGTTGATTGTAGACAGCAGTGTGTAACCCGTTGTATAAATAATGAGGTTTGTAATCACATGACCGGTCGCTGTGACAATGGGTGTGCTGATGGATGGATTGGAATTTATTGTGATAAATGTAAGTACATTAAACGTATATATAATGCTCATGATCAACTTTATTTTTACTTAAGAGAGTCGACTGGGTTTTCTATTGCGCAATGCTTCGCGCATCATAATAAAATAAAGCATATTCACTCCTTTAAAGCATTTTTTTTGGCATGATTACACTGAAATAGATTTTAACAAAAAAAAAAATATAGGCTAAAAAGTTTAATTACAATTTTATATAACAACATTTGAACACCGTTTTTCAAGCGAAATGTAGATTGACGTAGTAATAGTGTGTTTGTAACTTGTAACTGGGTCATGACAAATGTTACAAAAGAAATAAAATGTACGATATTAGCATATGAAAAAAAGTACGATAATCAGCATTTGAAATTTTAAACATAGATATGTGGCAATCTCACAACTATCTTCGTTATTTTTTGCTAATATCCCTTGTTTCTGTCACATTTTGTAGTTTTCTATAAAACAGTAAAATTTCGTTAATTTTGACATTTTAAAAACCCCTTTTGAAACCAGAGGATAGAACTTTTGTCGTTAGATTTTCAGTATTAAAGATTTCAAACAAAAATACATTGTACCCCAGTCGGCTTCCTTAAATACAAATGAAAGGAAAATATCTTAACTTTATAATCGAATGTGGGTTGAAGTAATGGTTTGTTATTATATGTATACGGCTAATGTTAGCTTGTATAAATGGAAGCTATGGTCCTGATTGTGTATATAACTGCAGTGATAATTGTCTTAATGATACCTTCTGTAACAAACAAACTGGACCGGGAATTTATGTAACAAAGGTAAAGGGAAAAACATAAATTAAAAGAAGGAATGTCATTTATACTATTATATCAATTATTTTGTTTCAAAGATTTTTTTCCCCTTTCCTAGCATGCATTTCTGGACGTTTTGGACCAAACTGTACGGAACACTGCAGCCAAAACTGTTTGAATGATGAGATCTGTAACCACACTGACGGAGTATGTGAAAATGGATGCAAGGATAGATATATTGGAGAGAAATGTAACCAAAGTAAGAAAAAGACAGCTGCAATAAATCTAAGTAATGGTTCTGTATTAGACCCTTTAAGCTGGGTAAATTCAAGCTCAGTTTTATTCTTTGTTGTTGATCTTTTACTGCAGTTTTTTTCCAACTCTTTTTTTCTTTGGTAACTGGGGATAAACCCTAGTTCTCTCCATTATTGGGACTATTTTTATAGAGCTTTGAACTAAGTTCTCACATCTTAAGATCTGTACTCTCATCCTTTAATAAACCTTTTTAGGCTCCTAAACATTCGCTATATTAGATGTTTGAATTACAGTCAAGTAATATTGTAAATTTCGTTAGATATAGATTTAAATTTTACCGGAATATTCGATAAATAATAACATATAGAATAGCCCGGTTTTTTAAAAATAACCTTCAATTTTGTAAAACAGTTTTGTAAACAGCGAACAAACTTATAATGGCACTTATATGTTGCATATTTCCACAAACTTATTTGATACGCAGTAACAATCAAATTGTAAACTAATACAGGTTACTTACAAACAAGTTGATGTTACAGGCATTCAACAATTTTATTTAAAGTCAGCATTTCGAAAACTCTGTAGTTGTTGAAATAATTTTGCAGAATATTTGACTGAAATGTTTCATATGTATTGTTAAATCATTGTCTTTTTACTTAATTTCTTTTTGGATTATGCCGTCTGCCTAAGGTTCACAGTGGGCGAGACCTGTCGACAGAGGAATCATACCCAGTATTCCTCATAGGCATTTGGCCCTCTCTATGGAGTTTCCGAAGATCCGTGTTTTAAGCCTTGTTCACAAAATTAAAGAATTTTGAGATCGATCACTGATCAGTGGGGCGTTTTCTTCAACTTTTTCAAAACTGTATTTGCATGATAACATATCATCAGAAAATATTTGAAAAGTATTTTTTTAAATTAAAGTGATAATTTAAAATATGAATTTATCATCTATTGCAAAAATGGAATGCAAAATTTGGGAAAATACGTCTCTATTTATCATTATTAAAAACACTGTGAAATATCTAACCGGTGTAAAAAAAATCGCTTCATATGAAATCAATGTAGATTAAAAAAAAAAAAAGAACGATTCTTTTATTTTTAAGATAAAGAGAAGTTTTCAACACATGCACCACATGTATAATTATTTGCATTTATTTTTATAAAAATATTATGCATTTCATTTGCCTCAGCCATCAATATTTTAATCTCCGGAGAAAATCTCATGAGGTATAGGTCAAGGACTCGAATAAAGGTCGAGACATTAACTATGGTCCGTTTTTTAAAAAAATATAGGTATACATGTAATAGGGAATATTTTATTCAATTTTGCTATAGCTAGTTTCCTTTTTTAAAGACAAAAGGCAAAATGACGGAAAGACAAGCATTACTGACCAATCAGTTAAATTTTTTTCTTTAGAATTTTTAAATTATCAATCTTTTCTTTGTTCACATGATTAAAAAATTCATTATCACAATAATATTACATTTTAACCTGTGACCGGAGATATTTTGGAGGAAATTGCTCTGATGTTTGCTCTCAGAAATGCATAAGTGCATGCGAGTTCAAAGACGGACTTTGTGACTGTGCCCATGGTTGGAAAGGCTCAAATTGCGATGAAAGTATGTGAGACTCGAACGGGCTTAAGCACAAACAAACAAAAAGCACACACACACACACACCCTCCCTCACACATACAAACACAAAGACACTCAAACACAGATGAATCGTTATCATGTGATAAGAACAATAATTCTTTTCTTGTAAAATGTTTAGATCATTCGGTTCGATGATTATAAGAATAACCGCTATATAAAATGTATTGTTACTTTTGCATTTATGTATTTTATTTTGAAATACTGTCAACCATCTTTTATTCGCGACGACTTAATTCGCGATTTACCTAGAATAAACTAGTTCACGATAATTTTCGCGATCAAGCCTATTCTGGATCTGATGTTAATAGACACATAGACTTTAACATATTTAAGGATCTGTTCGCGGCGAGAAATATTCGCGATGATGGAGCTCTCGCGAACCTCGCGATAATTTCTCGCATGCGAATAAAAGTTGGTTTGCAGTAAAAGTAGAATTCAAACCAAAACATATTTAGAATATATTTTCATGATTACTATATATTTACATGTACATGTACATGTATGTACAGATACTTACAATTACAAATTTTTATACTTTCTTCTTATATTTAGAATGTCCTTTAGGAAACTACGGAATAAATTGTGAGGGGAAGTGCAGTTTACACTGTGGATTTAACGATTCATGCGATATATACGAGGGAACTTGCCCTAGGGGATGTCAAGAACCCTATTCAGGATCAAACTGCTCACAGCTGCTAAGTAATTCAAATTAAAAAAAATCAGAAATACATTACGTTCTTTTTTCCAGACTGAAAATTAAAGCTATTATAATATCATTATTTTAAGTATTTTTGTTCCTCTTCTCGTTAATTTTTTTTTATCATTTTTTTTTCTGAAATAAAATCTTTTAATATTTGATATAAAACAGTAACCACTATATAATTTTTGATTCCCTCATACATGTAACAGACTAGTTATAGAAACTTTTTTATATTAAGGTGACCTTTTTTATCCGATATCTACCAGTGATTCCATTCTTCCCATTCCCATGCCCTGGTTTCTAGGAATCACTCTGTCGGGAGTGCTTAATTTGTGTCTAATGCTAGGAATATGTGTTATAAGCTGCAGGTATTTTTTTTTTTAGATAATTGTCTTTTTACGATTCACTCTCGTTTCCTCTGAAAAAAATATTTTATGATGCAATTATTTATATATTTTTTTTCTAAAGTCTACAATTTTAATGATAAAGTGTTTTCACAATTAAATGCTACACATTTATATCTTTCTCTTCAGGATGTGTTCAAGGAAAAAGTGTAACACTGTATCTTCTCAGGACATCCAAAGTTCAAGTTACATTAGCAGTGAAAGAAGAATCACTTCATATGATGTACACAACTATCAAGAATTAAGAAATTCTAAAGACGAAAACCATTATCAAGAAATTACTTCAATTTGAATTGTACTAAAATTACCAATTAACCATACTAACACTTACCTTCAACCCATCACTAAGATATACGAAGGTTGTCGAGGTATAAAGTGGACAAATAGTATAGAGTGAAAAATACTTAACATTTTTATCTTTATACTTATTTTTTTCATTCCATTTGTTGTTATACCGTATATCATCTTTTATTGGCTGTTTTAAAATTTGGCGATTTGCCTGCTGAAAGGTACATGTATGCCAATATTTTTGGCGTTAGTTTTTTTTTCGCGGATACAGGGTTTCAGCTCTTCTCTTTGGAGATGAACACTAAGAAGAGTACTGACTATTTTAGCGATTAAAATTTTAGCGAGCTTTTATCAAAACGCCATAATAAGCCAAATTAGCACCCCACAAAAATAACCCGTTATACGGTATACTAATTAATTAATAGAATAATACTTAAAAAAAATTACTTTATCATCATTTATCACAGTATATCGTTATTTTTATTTACTTTTTTAACTCACTGGAAAGCAAATATTCAAAGGCTTGATAATTCTTTTGTATATGTTAATCATTATCCTTGCTGAAAAGTTAGTGCACATATGATGAGCAAGGGGACCTGTATCAAAATTCTTTATTTCGTAGCCCCTGCGTCAGGGGTTCTGTAGTATGGGCGGGGCTCCATAATTTCTTTGAAGAAATGAATTCATTCCTTCATTAAATCTGCTCTTGGGTATTTTGTGGATAATCTAAATGCATGGTTACATGTATGATAAGCAAGTATTCATTTATCAAATATGTGAAGTTCATGGTCCGTAGGGCAATGTTTCGGTGGTGCTCTGCTCTTAAAATGCACCACGGCGTTGACATTTTGTTCTTCTCCTTTGTACCTTTGTATTAAGGATCAAAACACAGTATAAGGTGGATAAGCAATTATCATTTTACCACATCTGTGAAATCATGGATCTCTGGTGCTGAGCAGGACTTTATGAAGTTATAGAGAAACGTGTACGCCACTGAGGGAAGTTATTCCCCTTTTCTATTACCTTATATGACAATTAATTACTGCAATTGATGTAATTAAAAGGTTAAACTGCATAAAAGAAAAAAAAATGAATGTTAGTGTGTGAGAAAACAAGAAAAAAATCATTAATAGTTTTTGATTGTCATATAGATATGAAAATGATAAAAAAAATGGATTTGTAAATAACTAAAGACAATTAGTGTAGTTTAATGAAATACACACAATAATGTTTTTTTGCATTCACGAAGAATCTGAAATTTGCAGATATCTTACTGCACATGTTTTCGAATTTGCTTTTCATCAATTGAAGTATTTCTTTATAGTCTATTTGGGCCGCCATCAATCGCCGATGGAAAAAGAGGGCGTATGAGGCGTGTACAATCCCCCGCTCTTTGACAATTTTCAAAATTCACAAAAAGTTGTATTTTTCTAAAATCAAGTTCTCAGTAATGTCATCTTCAAAACATTTCATCATTTTATTTTACTGAACGACTTATCATTCGATAAACTTAATTTCAAAGTTTACAGTTAAGCATATTTAGTGGAAAATGGGTTTAATAGAGCTATAAAAAACGAAATTTGAACATGAATGGGTCAAGTCTCCATTCTTGGCGAACGCCTAAATGATGGAAATGTAAATGTAAAATCTATTTCATTTGTCCAAAAAATGGAATTTGAAGCCATTCTATATGAAAATCGAACTTTTCTGAAAAAAATCTACGCTTCAACAAATCCGTCCATTGAAATCACACTGAAAGACGTCAATAGTGCATATACTTCGTAGCGTAGTGGTTAAAGCGGTTGGACTTGGCCCAGACCTGCGCTATGGAGAGAATTCGAATCTTACATGAAGCTTTTTTTTGTCTTCAAATGTCTTAAAAACATGAGTGAAAAATAAATCATTCATAAATTATTAAAACAAGGAAATACAGAATTTGATATGTTAAAGATGATATAAACCATAATTTTTTTAAAATTACTGCTTTTAGAATTGAGAAATGTCTTTTTTCAGAGCTGGGGATTGTCCTCGCCTTGTACGCCTCCATTCTTTGAAAATTGTAAATGTAGCCGCCAGTTATAACCACGGAGCAGTGAGAGATTTTCTCTCCACTTTCCATCCTTTACTGTAATTCGGTATCTGATTAAATCGAATGTTTCTCACATAATAAAGCAAAGGACAATTTTCCTTTTCTGAATCCACAGTGTAATGATAAATTCTTTATTCTTTCCAATGGAATATTCAATAATACTCAATAATTTACCTAATCAAATATTTTTGTATGTTATTACAATTTGTCGTCATTACCAAATTAGTGTAAAACTTCACAGCTCTCAGATGAGCCGATATGTTGTAATTACTATCACTGCATTTAAAATCCTCATAAAACTGCCTAAAATTATGCAGTGAGGGATCTTTTTTTTGCCAGCACCTACTGCGACACGTGACCTCTGTTTATAAGTCTAATCCGAAGGACCTGTCTCCACATCACACAGTAGGATCTGAAAGGTCACAGTGACCTACTTTTGGTTGAAAATTTTCGAGGTCACAAGATGCAGTAATTGACAAAGATTGATGACTCTAGCCATTCAAGTATATCCCTCTCAACACAGTGTTCCTTGATAATTTGGTGCTCCATATTACTGCCCAGCGTCACAATTTTAGACAATGTCTAATTCAAAGTACTTTGGCATATATCGTAATATTTTAATGATGTCAAATTAATGCTTTTTAAGACAAAGAACACCAATTAATAGAGTTTTTACCTAAGTTAATTTTGTTATTTTATGTTATTATGATATTTCCGTATACCCTGAAAACTATTGACAATGCTAACTTTAAAGAATTGTCGTGCGCCGACCACCAATATTTAACCGCATTTAAATGCTGTTTCTAATAATCAAAATTATGCACATGACATCACAGGCCTATAATATTTTTTCACAATTACGAAAAGATCATTTTTCAACATCATGCAAAAAGAATATTAGTTGTAGTTGAATATCATCAAATGTGTTCAACATTACTGATTGATCTAATCCACGCATTTCCATAACGCCCGATCATTTCCGTCACATTTTCTGATTAACCAAACTTTTCAATAATCCAGGCAGATAAAAAAGCACACGATTTTCTCTCCTAATTTGTTCATGTATTCAAATTTATAAATTAAAGATGTAAAAAACAGGTGTTTCATAAGATAACGTGTCTTCCTGTATATCAACTTCACATGAAGCAGAATGTGTGAAAAACTTTATAGTTTACTTAAAAAGAAGAAACTATTTGCTGTAACGTTTTCTCGACATTTAAGAATTGTGTTTCGACGATACAATGTCATCTTACAATGGTTATTTACATTCATATGTATGTATACCAATGAGCTTAAAATAAAACATTCTACAGAATCTGTCATATCTGTTACATATCTGGATTCATTACTAGAAAGAGAGATTTATGGTTATCTTATAACAAGCTTCAAGATTAATACGATGACTTTAACTTTACAATTGTCAATATCGTTTCAACACCAAATTGACAATGCTTTTTCGATTATTTCCCGATCATAAGATGGAACACAGGGCAGCTGTAACTGTGTTAGGGGATTCTCACTCCTCCATAGCAATTGATCCCAAACCTGATATTTTTGAGGTCTATTGTTTGTTCTGCGCATGAATTGAATTCTAATTCACTTTTAAGCTTGGGTAATGTTTGTGATCTTTCTATATTTAATTCATACTTTTAACTCTTCAGAGAGCTCTAGACACTAACAAGAATGTTTTGTGGATCAATATATGATATCAAGGTTTGTAAATTGAAACAACTTAAGTCATTTTCATCATAGAATACCTATCTTATTTCTGTAATTAAAATTTTTAAAGACACTGGACTACATGTATTTGCAAGCAGAAATCGGTGTTGTTAACTTACATTGGTAAATTAATGAAAATGATGAATTCAGTTACTTATTCATGGTCTAATATACAGCATAAGGTTAAGAATAATTATTTGAATCCAACAAGAATTGTAAACTGTACTGAAAAAGTTCATATAATAAATCCTCTATGTATACCAACAACTGCAATAGATGGACAGAAAGAATCATGCACAGGTCATTGGTCAGAGTTCACAAAGGATTTCTTGTGTGCAAGCATCTACATTGAACTTAGGTATTAAGTCCCATTCGCACAGGACTTCTCGCCATTGGATTCGAATTTGTGGTTTTCTTCTTGCACTGTAATTCTGACCACTGCGCTTTACAAAAAGTCTCGGGATAATATCTGTATACATGAAGTGACCACCCGGATATTGCAGCTTTTTGTAGGATGGAAAGTATCATTCTTTAAGTTGATCATATAATTCATATTCATCAATGAAGATAAAAAGAGAAATATCGTGAAGAATGTTTGTAGATAAGAAGACATATAACTACATGTAGTTTTCAAATTCCAATTGAAATTAATAACAATTTATTTTACAAGTACATTTTTCTTAGTTTCATAATTCGTTTTAACTAAATATGCCATATAAAAAATATTTCCATAGAATATTTAATTAAAGTGCCAGAATGAAATCATAGAATAAATTTTAACCAGAGAATAGTTGTTTTATAGAGTAATATTACCTTTTATGCTGCATTTTTAACTTCCTTCAATTTGTATTTAAAAAAAACCTTTAACATTTGTGTAAAATGTGTTGAGTAATTTATTAATTGATACGAGGTACCCGGAAAAAATACACAAGGTGAGTTTTATTCTTTTTCTATGTCCAAAGCACGGAAAAGCAAGTGTTTACATTGCATAAACAGCTGATAAAGTTATGTCATGTGTAAGACCGAAAATGACTGTCTTATGAAAGCAAGATATGTTTGTGAAACACTGTTGCCCCCGATGGGCAACATAGCAAAGATTAAACTTTTCTTAAAGACCCAATTTTTTTTACCGTACGGTTACTTGAGGAGGGGGAGAGGTCAAAGCAAACATACTGGAAAATACAATTCTAAAATATGAAAGTAGGCAAATGTTTAAGTTTTTTCATAAGTAAATAACAGTTTAACAAAATAATTTTCCAAATGACGGATGACTAGGTAAGTAGAATATCAAAGGTTAAAATTCTGCCTCCTTGCCTTACACATAACATTTAAATTCCGATTTTTTCCACAAATATAAAAATTCATTCATCACTTAAAAAAGACAAAACGTTTCTAATTAATGTATCTGAATAGTGTCTTTCCTTTTATTTTTCAGAGCCAGATTTTAAATGGAAAGCACCTTAAAAAAATTACATCTTTCTTTCCACTGAATTATAACCTAAAGATCCAGTTACATGTATGTGACAGAATGACACAGATTCGCCATATAATCATCTGAGACAGGGCCACCCCAGTCAAAAAAAAAAATCCAATCCCAGAAATTTCTTGACAAACAAAAATACCCCTAAACTCACCCCAACGTGAAAAACCTATTTCGTGGGGGGTGGGGGTGGGTGGGGAGTAGTCTATGACTTCTATTCCCTAAATCTTTCACTTTTCATTCCCATTTCACACATATTCACGTT
>PRKT01001389.1:21070-44840 GCA_003671525.1 Saccostrea glomerata | reverse complement strand
CCCCCCCCCCCCCCCCGACACACCCTCTAGATCTGCGCATGTGACTGTGAACGTTTAGTCACCTTTCAGTTATCTGAATAATTTATTCTGTGAAGGTCTGTTATCGGCTATTCCTTATTTAATTCTCTCTCAGTAAAAGATCAATAATGTCTTTTCAAATCCACATGATCTGCTTACACCGAACCCCGATTTATATGTCTAACCCCAGGACTGGTCTTCAGTCCTGCCGTGGAATTTGAACCCGTGATCCTAGGATAAAATACTTACTCAGAACCGTTAGCCTATACGTTTCAATCATTGCACAAAGCTGTCGAACTTTGTTTGAAATTTTAGTAAAACATCAAAAACAGTGATAAACTTTGAGATGTTCAATAGTTAATTCATCGATAATAGAGAGAGTGGCAGTGTAAAATTAATTTGTTTGAAATATATCTTGCTACTAAACGACAAATTTTTTGTCCTTACGAAACATATCTCTGAAATAATGTTAAAAATCAATAAAAAAATATCGGAGAAATATCAATTACCTAGCTACCTTTCTAATTTCACAAAAACTCCGCAAAGTTCTAAAATAAAACAAAAGTAATTTTCTGCGCACCTATATATATATAGATGATTAAGGTTTTGAATAATTAAGATATAATGTACAGATGTTATGTACAAAATGGCTAATACAAAAAATAAAAAAAATGACCAAAAAAAAAAACATTTCTTTTAGGCTTGATAGAAGAATTACTTTTTATAATATATATAATATAAGACAGTTTACAACTTTTATTGAAATCACGTGTATAATGATGTCTAAAAAGTTTAATCTATCTACATGCAAATCCAAAATGGTAAAAGTCAGTCTATGTGATTTTTCTGATTAAAAAAAAATCCCTAAAACAATTCACCGGGCTTGTTTTATCGTTTAAAACGTTTAAATAACACTTTAGCACTAAGCTTAGATATTCTGAAATTTATTTTCATCTCTAAACCTTTACTGATTGTAATTTGTCTCATTGTCCAAGTGTTATTTCTATTATGACCACCTTATCCCACCTCTGATATTTTGAGGTCGGTGTTTGCTCTGCTCCTATTTCTTACCGTTTTATGGTCTTTGAGCTTGAATACTGTTTAGTATCTCCGTATGTTTCATGCAAGAAAATACAACATACTATTGAATGTAGTAAGGCCATTTTACGCTCATTTAGAATCATTTTAAAGAAAAAAAGAGGGCAAATAAATGAAGAATAAACTGTTTTACTATGCTTCCTCAATATTAAAACATTGTATAGTTTGTGTTGTAAGTAACATATCAAAGCTTGCATTTAATTTAAAACTTCCTGGGAGATCAATTTATATTTTCAATTTCCTTAGAGTGTTCTTGCTTATAGCAAAATGAATTATAGAACAATAAGTGAAGTTATTGGGATTTTTATATTAACATCTAGATTCGTCCTTTACTATTCTTACGGTAAGATGTTCATGCAGTATAATTCTCAGTCTGAACTATGTATAGGAAAAATAAGGACACAATATTAACTAGATGCATGAAGTTTTGTTCTTTACTAACAAACTTATGATAAAAACGTTTTGTTTATTTAAATTTGACATTATCTGCCTTGTGCATAAAAAAGGTGAAACATTTCCCCCATGAAGACAAAGCTCCTCATTTTAAAAACATCACCTTTTTTGAATTCGCAAAAAATAACTACCGCAAAATGAAATTTGTACAAATCTGCCTTTTTGCAAAATTTTCAACAGGCAAAAAAAAAAAAATAAAAAAAAAACTCGGATACACGGTATTGTGGAAGACATTGTTGAATCAATATATTAATCTGACTGGTAATATAAGATATAAACATATTTTTTTTTGCTTACAGTGTTCATTATGTTTCAAACGGATCATATATCCTTCATCATAATCTTTTAAATCTAATTTGTATTTCAACAAAAAAAAAAAAAAAAAAAAAAAAAATCAAGAACAAAAAAAAATCAAGAACAAAAATACAACAATGGTATAAGAATGTACTTGTGAATGAAATACGAAACTTTCACTTTTTTGTGATTAATTACACTGTTTGTCCTCAATATTATGTTTATACATCTTGCTTTGATTATATTTTAAGATAATTTGTCAAGAGGTAGAACCACTGTAATGTTCCCAAAGTACCAGTCATGTCAACCTTCATGTGGACCAACAACTGCAACGGATGGACAAGAAGAAACTTGCACAAATACAGGGGCCATAGGAGTGAGTTCTAGAAGTAAAACAACGTCATGGTCTGTAGACCTTCTTCGCAAACACAGTATTTACAGCATCAGTATACTTTTTAGAGAGTATGCAGACTGGGGTAGGAATTTTCTTAATTTTTTTTTATGTGCTTCCTATTTTATATGATGTATCTCATCTGAATCGCGCTAAAGAAATTTTTATCTCTAACTGCTTCTTATTATTCTTATTCTTAAATTAATACATCGGGCTTCCTTATCAAAACGTTAACAGAAACCCAATGGCTTCTTTTAAGTTTGAAAGAATATTTTAAAAAAAATATTTATTTAAATCTAAAACAAAATGGTAGGAATTATTGGAATTAAAAAAAATGAAAAAAAAAATTAGAGACTTGGCATTTTATATTATATGACATGCTTTGACAGTCTAACAGAGCCTCATAAATCATTTCTTTCCAATTATTTCATCACGTATAATTTTTCTATCATGTATAAATAAACATTTTGATTTAAAACATATCATGATTATACATGTTAAAAAAAATGTATATATTTATGCACTTCTTGAACATCCGCATTTTATTACAGACTTTCGTGCTAAAAAATCTGACGACACAGTAGTTTTCAATCATTTCTTATGCTACTATGCATGATTCTACTTTAGAATTTATTATTTTTTTCTCGTCTAAAAAATACTTCTTACCAAAGACTTCAATGATTGATTACTGCTAAGGTTATAACATTTCTGAATTTTTTTCTTGGTAAATCCTTATTAACTATAGTATGCTTCGAAATTACATCAAAGCAATTCAACACAATTGATATTTAAGTGTAAAAAAATTTAGTCCTAAAATAGGGCAGGTACCTAAAAAAAGCTGAATTGAATAATCCTGTATTTAACACACATATTGTCTACTCAACAAGACTATGCAGGGGGATTTTAGTTTTACTTCTTAACAGTAGGGTCGTGATATTAGGGACCCTTTTTATTGGCAACCAAGCTGCACACTGACCTTGGGTGTTTGACAATTGGACTTGATTTGAATCCTGAGTGAATCCTACACATATTACTCAAATTACTCAAATGAGAATTTCTGTTTTAAGTTCATACTGTATTCCCCTTTTTCTATATGGGTTACATTACAACCCGATTTAACGGATGTTAGTGAAAATTCCCAACATGTCAGGCCTTTATTCTTTTCGATATATTATCTCCAAAATAGGTTTTGTTACGCTTTTATATTTTTATGATGTTTCAATAATTTTACATTCCGTAAAATTCTGAGTCTCTGGAATGTTTTATCACTACCAAGAATGATCGATCAATTGTTCCTGTTTTAGTTTATTACAATATAACGATGCACATTCCAATTAAATTATTAAATTGGTATTTTGCCGTAGAGATCATTTAATACAAGAGTTTGTCTTTCAGAAATGAGACAAAGAGGTCGTTTTGCCGGATTTTCTCTGTATATTTCGAACACTCCTTATATAGCGGACGGCCATCTTTGTTACAAGAACAGACTACCATTACCTCCCTTGGAGTTCAATACAACCTGTATAGGATATGGTCGTTACGTCATCTATTACAATGAAAGACTGGACGGAGTTACCTACCCTAAAGGATATCAAGTTCAGACATACACGCAGTTATGTGAAGTCGAAGTAAAAGGTTTAACCACAAGTTTCCTTACTCATTTTAAACCATTTTAAGAGCTGAAAACAAACCATGTCTATTTTACTAACGTACTGCAGTACATTATACATGTTTGTAATGGCAGAAAACAATAAACATTAAAGTGCTTGTTCCATATAAACAATGTATATTTCCTGAATATACAATTTTACATTTCGTACATAAAAAAGGAAAATATGAAAGGACCACACAGAGGGAATTTGATAAATGCCTTTTTTTGTTTTTTCTTATCACTTTTTGAACTTTATTAGAAAATTGATTTAAAAAACTGTTGTAAAGCGTTGGTACATTTGATACATACATTTTAATTTTGAATAAAAAGTAAGTAAATTTATTTCCGTAAACACATTATAAAACCAAAATGTACCAGAAAAAGTACATACAAAGTTAAATTTGCTATCTGTTAATGTTAATTTCTTAAATTGATTTCAATTAGAATATGTTAAGAACTAATAATGCTTCTCTTTTTAGGATGCGCCAAGGCAGGAGTTTATGGGAGTAACTGCTATTTACCTTGTCCGGACAATTGTCAAGGAAAGAAATGTAATATTTTGGATGGAACGTGTTTTGGGTGTATTCCCGGATGGACGGGAGACTTGTGTACTAAAAGTACGATAACCATTGAATTGAAGTATTAGATATTTTTTTTCAACCACGTCATCCCTATCTTATTGAGGCTTTATATTTTTTTCCCATAGAATGTCCATGGGGATGGCATGGACAAGCATGTAAATCTAAGTGTCCAGGACATTGCAGAGGGAACCTTACATGTGATCACATTACAGGTCAATGCGAAGGTGGTTGTTCAAATGGATGGATGGGGATATTTTGCGATGTACGTAAGTAATTAAAAGATTTTCATTTTGTAAAAGTTGAGCTGGTTTTTTATTTAAAAATACGAGGCTTGATCCAAAAGTTCATGGAATTTCCTCATATTTTATTTATCTATTAGCGAAGAATATAGACACTTGTTGATTTTTTTGATATAAGAAAATATTTTGAATATCGTGTCTTAATGCGTGAATTGAGAAAAAATCGCGCTTAATTGTAAATTGAACAAATATTATTACATTATTATGATTTCAGAGTTTTACTGATTTCTTGTAAATGGAAATTAAGTTTGTTGGCTGATGAATTATTGTAAATTCATTTTAAAATTGTTAGACAACCTCTAATTTCAAACAAGTTTTAAGTTTTGTGAAAATCTTGGGAACAATCTGACTTAAACGCGTAATTCTACTGATAGAGGCTTGAGCAAAATGCATTAAAGGCAGATATTTTTACTGGGACTCTAGTAACAAAAAAATAAGATTTAATTCATTCATCCCTAGGATCTCATCCATAAAGAAAAAGTAGAGCCGTGTTAATTACATTTTATTTCAACCAATTCTAGGTTTTATAGCTCTGTCACCATGAAACATGCTAAAAAATATTGCTTGTAAATTCTTATCTGACTAACAAAGGAAAATGATTTGTTTGTGAAACACTGATGCCCCCGTATGGCAACATAGCAAAGATTAAACTTTTTCTAAATGCAAATTTAATATAGTGGTACCAAAAGTAGTGTATTCTGACTGTAAATACAATTGTGAAATATGAAAGGCCTAGGTTAAAGTGTTTTTTTTTCATAAGTACGGGAATCTCCTATGTCAAGTTCAAAAGATCAAGGTAATTGTGTCCAATGAAAGGTTTTGCCACAAAAATACATATGTGAAGTATTGAAGCCCTTACCCCTAATCCTTCAAGGATTAAAAAGTTTAAAAAGTAGGTCAATCTCCAAGGTTAAGGTCAAAGGTTTTGCTATCAAATGAAAGGTCTTGTCACCAGGATTAAATATGTAAAGTATGAAAGAAATAGCCCTAACTATTAAAAGTTATGGTCAAGGTTTTCGTTTTAAATGTAGGTCAAACTCCCAGGTCAAGGTCAAGGGTCAAAATTCTTGGTATCCAATGAAGGGTCCTCTCACACAAGGATTTCATATGTGAAGTATGAGATCACTAGCCCTTACCGTTGAAAAGTTATATCCAAGGTTCAAGTTTTTTTCATATGTACGGAAATATCCAAGGTCAAGGTAAAAAGTCAAGGTTTTTGGTGTCCAATATACATTTGTGAAGTATAAATGTCCTGGTGTCTATTATTCAAGATATGGCCAATGTAAAAGTTTTTGTGCAAAAGTGGGTCATACTCTTAGGTCAAGGTCAAGAGGTCAAATTTGGTGGTACCCAAAGAAAGGTCTTCTCACAAGAAATACACTTCAGAAATATGAAAGTCATAGCTCCACTTTATCAAAAGTTATGGGCAAGGTTTAAGTTTTTGCGGACAAACAGACAGTCATAGACACAGACAGACAGACGGTCGTCATTTACGGGAGCATAATAATTGACAAATGATCAGAATCATTTATATATATCTTTAAATTTATAATTACTTTACACAGTGCTGCTGTGAACTTGATAAGTAACATTTCCACTTAAGGTTTACGGTTTAGCACATTAAAATTAATATCTAAATTTCATTCGAGAAAAGAGTTTTTATGTACCAAAGTTTATTTTTTTAAAGATGTATATTATATTATAATCCTTTCAAATACTAAATGTATTATTATTCCCCCCTCAAACGAAGTTTAGGGGGGTTTATTGGAATCAGCTTGTACGTCTGTCTGTCCGTCTAGCTGTCTCTCTAGCTGTCTGTCTGTCTTTAGACAAGATTTTGTCCGGACAATTTCTCAGAAACTATTGTAAAGATTTGTCTGAAAATAAGTACACTTTTTATTCTCCTGATAAAGGTGTGCATCATGATTGGATGATTTTTCTGCATTATACAGGCGTTTTTTTCTTCTTTATTTTGTGGTTTTGTTCCGCTCATAACTAGAAAACTATTAAATTACAATCATCATAATTGGCCAATTTATGCATCTTAGGTAGAAGGTGTGTTGCAACCTATTTGAAGGTCACTGTGGCCTTTAATTTCAGTGAAATTAAAAAAAACTGTCTTCTACTATTGAATTACACATTCCCCAAAGTCTAAGAGTGTTGAAGTATCCCTATTTAAAACAAGAGGCCCAGGGGCCACATCGCTCACCTGAGCAATTTGCTAGGAAAAAGCACATATCAGATCCGAACTGAAATTTTAATGATTTTGGCGGGGGGGGCTTGAATTTTATAACCTCCTAGGGGGTCATGGTTTGAACAAACTAGAATCTACACTACCTGAGGATGATTCCATATTAAATATAAGCATGGATTTGAAGTACTTGAAAAGAGGATTTTAAAAGGTTTCCCTATATATTCCTATGTAAAAATTTTATCTGCCATTTTGGCCCCACCCTACTCCAGGGGGTCATGATTTGAACAAACATGAATCTACACTACCTGGTGATGATTCCACATGAGTTTCATCTTTCCTGGCCCAGTGATTCTTGAGAAGAAGATTTTTTAAAAATGTCATTTATTTTCCTCTAATTCATAATTATCTCCCCTTGGAAAAGGCGTGGCCCTTCATATGAACAAATTTGAATCCCCTTTACCCAAAGATACTTTGTAGCAAGTTTGGTTGAAATTGGCCCAATGGTTCTTGAGAAGAAGTCAAAAATGTGAAAAGTTTACAATGACGATGACGACAACGACGACACCAACGACAACAACAACGACGACGACAACAGACAACGGACAAATTTTGATCAGAAAAGCTCACTTGAGCCTTTGGCTTAGGTGAGCTAAAAATGTTAAATTTCTGCATTTTTCAGGCGTTTTTTCTTTTTTTATTTTGTGGTTTTGTTCAGCTCATAACTAGAAAACTATTAGACTTACAATCATCATAATTGGCCAATTTATGCATCTTAGGTAGAAGGTGTGTTGCAACCTATTTTAAGGTCACTGTGCCTTTAATTTATGTGAAATTAAAAAAAAACTGTCTTCTACTATTGAATTACACAATCCCCAAAAGTCTAAGAGTGTTGCAATATCCCTATTTAAAAAAAAAAGTTAAATTAAAAGAAAATATTTTTTTTCATTATATATTTTACAGCAATCGATAACAAATGTAATTTTATAAGAGAAAATCTACCTCGATATCTCTTAAGGGAATAATTATCAAGCGCTGGTCAAGTAGAATTTTGATAACAGAAAATTGCATGTCAAATTAATAGAAGAGAAATTAATGAATTTAGTGTAAGGAGCTAAATGATACAGCATCTCTGATCAAGCAAATGTTATCTATCTCTTTGGAACTGGACTAAGGAATCAGCATTAAATAGGTTTAGTAACTAGCCTAACTTATTTAATGAAATTAAGAAAAAGTAACTCAAACTTATATGATATTGTTTAATAAACTAATATTGATCTGTATAATATAATTAAGGTTCATAAACTCTCTGCTCACTCATATAAAATGTTGCTTGAACCTCAATGATTTTCCAAATGAAATGTATTCTATAAGTAAAATACAAACAATTATAACATAGCTTGCGGGGCAAAATTAAACAAAAAGACACTTTGACTTGGGAAATTTATAAAGGAAAAATAGACATTTATGTCATTATGTGTTGTCTCTCTTATCAGAGTATCAATGTACCTTAAAACTATCTGGGATAATGCCTATTTCCCATATGAATTTCAGATTGAAACTTTAAGTATGATATAAAATCCAAAAAAAAAATCATCAAGTACTTTGAAAAAAAATAAATAAATTATGGTAGAAAGTCCCTACAAATCTAAGAATCATGCAGGAACCTTATTCAAAATGTGCATCAAGATTACACAAGTTGTTTTTTTCATTATAAATCTTTGTAACAAATTCATACAAAATCTTTGTTTTCAGATTTAATTTCAAAATGACAAAATTATGCATTTTGATTGCTCTATAATGGAGATTCATCCCTTGACAGTAATGAGTGGACATGCATCCAATCAAAGATTAGTTAATGAGTTCAATGTAGGAAGGCTACATGTCTCAGTCATTTCTGTTAGAGCATTTCTGATCAAGCATCAGAAATTTGTGAATGGGCACCTACTCTGAAAAACCCAGCGGGAGGTATTTGTCCCTATTGGACAGTTCTAGTTAGGAATTAAATATATTTAACTCATATATTATCAAGCTTAAATTTTTCATAGTTATACAGTTTCTCTGTACATGTGTACCATGTTCGGTAAACATCAAAGGTTCAAAAGTTGTACAGGGTGTACAGGGTATACACCTGGACCAGTAAGTTAATATCAATCACGTTCCGGCATCCTATGATGGACCTTCATGCACTTGATTGACAGGGCTTCCCAAACCAGGAATTTTTGAAAGCGATGCTTTAAATCTCTGACTTAAAGCAACTGTTTTCAAGAGGCGTTAGAAATTTAAGAAAAATTTGAACTTCCATGGAGATTGATTAAATGTGCGGCCGCCTTGGAGGGTCAGTTTTTTCTTCGTGAACAAATGAGTTATTGGATGTAGGCCGATGACGTACTGTACATGTGCTTGACTGAAACTAAAACATCATATGGAAAGATTGGAAGTGTTTTTGAAATATGAGTGTTATATGAAGATACGTCTGTATGAGAGGGTCTTTCCTGAGATAAGAAATGGAGAAAAATGCAGCATTCGGAAGAATTACTTATCGAATTGGGCAGAAGGGACTCCTATAACGTGACATGACATACTTAACTTGACGTTATGTCGAAATCTCCCCCGGATTCTATACGTGTGACTTTATTGGTTATTTGAATGTGGTGAAATTTTCCAGCATTGTTGTATAATGACTCTTTATTATAAAATGGCTTTTTTTTGCTTTTATAAAATTACAATACAAATTTACAAAAAAATTCCACTAACTTTTAGATCGACCCTCGTACCATGCAACATTCAGCATTAATGTTATTTCGAGTTCATAACCCTAGTAGTGAATTACAAATCCAATCGCCAGATTTCTTTATGTATCGTTTTATATTTTTTGGTATTTCAAGTACAAAAAAAAAACTTCAATCAACTTTATTGTATGATAGACGAGATGCCTTAAGCTTTACCTTGTCAACTTTTCTCATTTATGAAGTATTTTACCATTTTCACTTTTTTTGGTGTTCATGGCCTCTCATTATTCGCTACTCAAGAGCAAGGCGTTCTGCTTTCTGATAGGTTGATGTTTTGGGGAGTTAATTCAACAATCTCTTTTAAATCATTATATTGTAAATTTATGGTCTTTATAATGGACTTATTAGTAAATATATCCTTTCACTTGCGAGCAGTTTTGCGGACTTGTTTCATACTAGCGAAGTGGTTGACCTTTGTTTTTATAATAGATTCATTACGTAATGCATCCTTGAGCAGTTCATGGGGTCAAGGTGGGCCTGTAAACAGGGGATGCGAATTCATTTTAGGCACCTGATGCCATTTGTGGTTTTCCAGTGGTTTGTAGGTTATGTCTATTGATTGACGATATTTTTAGTGAAGGATCACTGTTTGTTATATTCACATATCAAAGGGGCTGGGTGGCTGTGGCCATTTTAAGACTATTTTGATCTACTTTAGAAGAAGATCTCCATATAAAGATATAATAAAATGATCAAATTTTAAAACTAAAATTTATGAAATTTTTCTTTGCCAAATGAATATTGACATAAGATATCATATCTAAAAAAAATAAATTATATCTGGTTGTTACGAAAAAAAATATTTGTTGACCCCCTACCCTCCTTAAATGTTTCATAAATCTGTTTCTGGTTCCTCTATAAATTAAATATTGTAAAAATCAAAAAGGACGAACGTAAAGTTATTGTTTAGTAAATGTGTTAATGCACGATATATTTACATGTAGTTGATGTGTACCTTTTTCTGTAGGGTTTTTTGTGAACCTCAAGAGTAAAGTATAAGGGACTTTATTCAATATGCAGATTAAATTCGGGTTATTTTCATTGAATTAAGCCATCCAAACAGTCTGATAGAGGCATGGCTCATATTTGTAAAGAAAAGAAAGGTATATAACTGGAAATAAACATATCCAGAGTTCAATGTAGGAAGGCTATCTGTTTCAATCATTTCTGTTAGAGCATTTCTGATCAAGCATCAGAAATTTGTGAATGGGCACCTACTCTGAAAAACCCAGCGGGAGGTATTTGTCCCTATTGGACAGTTCTAGTTAGGAATTTAATATAAAATTTAACTCATATATTATCAAGCTTAAATTTTTCATAGTTATACAGTTTCTCTGTACCATGTTCGGTAAACATCAAAGGATCAAAAGTTGTACAGGGTATACACTCGGACCAGTAACTAAATGTCAATCACGTTCCAGCATCTTATGATGGACCTTCATACACTTGATTGACAGGGCTTCCCAAACCAGGAATTTTTGAAGGCGATGCTTAAAATCTCTGACTTAAAGCAACCGGTTTTCAAGTGGCGTTAGAAATTTAAGAAAAAATTGAACTTCCACGGAGGTTGATTAAAGGTGCGGCCGCCTTGGAGGTCAGTTTTTCTTCGATGACAAATAAGTTAAAGGATGTAGGCTGATGACGTTCTGAACATGTGCTTGACATTGCTACTGAAACTAAAACATAATATGGAAAGATCAGAAGTGTTTTTGAATTATGAGTGTAATTTGAAGATACGGCGATGTGAGAGGGTCTTTCCTGAGATAAAAAACGGAGAAAAATGCAGCATTCGGTAGAATTACTTCTCGAACTGGGCAGGAGGGAGAGGTTCTCCTATAGCGTGACATGACATACTTAACTTGACGTTATGTCGAAATTTCCCCCGGATTCTATACGTGTGACTTTATTGGTTATTTGAATGTGGTGAAATTTTCCAGCATTGTTGTATAATGACTCCTTATTATAAAATGGCTTTTGTTTGCTTTTATCAAATAACAATACAAATTTAGAAAGAAATTCCACTAACTCTTTGGATCAATCCTCGTACCATGCAACATTCAGCATAAATTTAATTTCGAGTTCATAACCCTAGTAGTGAATAACAAATCCAATCGCCAGGTTTCTTTATACATATGCATGAATTGTTTTAAAACAGCTTCATATTTTTTTTGTATATCATGTACAAAAAAAACTTCAATCAACTTAATTGTATGATAGACGAGATGCCTGAAGCTTTACCTTGTCAACTTTTCTTATTTATGAAGTATTTTACCACTTTCACTTTTTTTTTTGGTGTTCATATCTTCCCACTTATTCGCTACTCGAGAACAAGACGTTCTGCTTATTGATAGGTTGATGTTTCGGGGAGTTAATTCAACAGTCTCTTTTAAATCATTATATTGTAAATTTATGGTCTTTATAATGGACTTATTAGTAAATATATCCTTTCACTTGCGAGCAGTTTTGCGGACTTGTTTCATACTAGCGAAGTTTTGACCTTAGTTTGTTTTTATAATAGATATCACTATACGTAATGCATCCTTGAGCATTTCATGGGGTCAAGGTGGGCCTGTAAACAGGGGATGCTAATTCATTTTAGGCACCTGATGCCAT
Source organism: Saccostrea glomerata (assembly GCA_003671525.1). NCBI lineage: Eukaryota > Metazoa > Mollusca > Bivalvia > Ostreida > Ostreidae > Saccostrea > Saccostrea glomerata. Next base: position 32,459 of record PRKT01001389.1, on the reverse strand, counting down.
GTGTGGTTTTCCAGTGGTTTGTAGGTTATGTCTATTAATTGAAGATATTTTTTAGAGAAGGATCACTATTTATTATATTCACATATCAAAGGGGCTGGGGGACTGTCGCCATTTTAAGACTATTTTGATCTCCTTTAGAAGATTTTCATATAAAGATATAATAAAATGATCAAATTTTAAAACTAAAATTTATGAAATTTTTCTTTGCCAAATGGTTATTGACAGCATAAGATATTATGCATAATTATATTTGCATGGTAACAAATCATCATATAATATTTGAAAAGATTTTTTTATTAAAGTAATGATTTAAATATATATTTATCTTTATGAAAATATTATGCATTTCATTTGCCTCAGCCATAAATATCTCAATCTCCGGTAGCTCAGTTTTCATGAGGGATAGAAAAAGGACTCGAATAAAGGTCGAGGCATTAACTATGGTCATTTTTCAAAAAAAATATCGGTATACTTGTAATAAAGAATATTTTATGCAACTTTGCTATAGCTAGTTTATTTTTTTATGACAAAAGGCAAAATGACGGAAAGAAAAGCATAACTGACCAAACAGATTTTTTTCTTTAGAATACTTAAATTATCAATCTTTCCTTTGTTCATATGATCAAAAAATTCATTATCACAATAATATTACATTTTAGCCTGTCCACAAGGATATTTTGGAAGATATTGCTCTGGCGTTTGCTCTCAGAAATGCATCAGTGCATGCGACATCAAAGACGGATTTTGTGACTGTGCTCATGGTTGGAAAGGTTCAAATTGCAATGAAAGTATGTAAGACTCGAATGGGCGTGTGGACAAACAAACAAACAAACAAACACACACACTCATACACACACACCCTCACACACACACGCACACCCTCACCCTCACAAACACACACACACCCTCACACACACACTCTCTCTCTCACACACAGATGAATCGTTATCATGTGATAAGAACAATAATTCTTTTCTTGTAAAATGTTTAGGTCATTCGGATCGATGATTATAAGAATAACTGATATATAAAATGTATTGTTACTTTTGCATTTATGTATTTTATTCTGAAATACTGTAAACCATCTTTTATTCGAGACGACTTAATTCGCGATTTACCTTAGATAATTAAGATCACGATAATTTTCGCGATCGAGCCTATTCTGGATATGATGTTAATAGACACATAGACTTTAACGTGTTTAAGGACTGATTCGTGGCGAGAAATGTTCGCGATGATGGAGCTCTCGCGAACTCGCAAAAATTTCTCACACGCGAATAAAAGTTGGTTTACAGTAAAAGTAGAGCTCAAAACAAATCGTATTCAAAATATATTTTCATGGCTACTATATATTTACATGTTCATGTTGATGTACATGTACGTACAGATACTTACAACATCAAAGTTTTATACTTTCTTCTTATATTTAGAATGTCCTTTCGGAAACTACGGAATAAATTGTGAGGGGAAGTGCAGTTTACACTGTGGATTTAACGACTCCTGCGATATATACGAGGGAACTTGTCCACGGGGATGTCAAGAACCCTACACAGGATCAAACTGCTCACAGCTGCCAAGTAATTCAAATTAAAAGAATCATAAATACATTACGTTCTTTTTTCAGAGTGAAAACCAATAATAATATCTTTATTTTAAGTATTTTTGTTCCTCTTCTCGTTTATTTTATTTTTTATCATTTTTTTCTTGAAATAAAATCTGTCAAATTTTTTGTAGAGTTGTATAAGCTGATTTGATATAAAACAGCAACCACTATATAATTTTTGATTCCCTCATACATGTAACAGACTAGTTATAGAAACTTTTTTATATTAAGGTGACCCTCTTTATCCGATATCTACCAGAGATTCCATTCTTCCCATTCCCATGCCCTGGTTTCTAGGAGCCACTCTGTCGGGAGTGCTTAATTTGTGTCTAATGCTAGGAATATGTGTTATAAGCTGCAGGTATTTTTTTTTAATAATTATCTTTTTACGATTCACTCTCTTTCCCATGAAAAAAATCTTTTATGATGCAATTATTTATATATTTGTTTTCTAAAGTCTGTACAACTTTAATGATAAAATGTTTTCACAATTAAATGCTACACATTTATCTCTTTCTTTTCAGTGAGTGTTCTAGGAAAAAGTGTAACACTGTATCTTCTCAGGACATCCAAAGTTCAAGTTACATTAGCAGTGAAAGAAGAATCACTTCATATGATGTACACAACTATCAAGAAATAAGAAATTCCATAGACGAAATCCATTATCAAGAAATTACTTCAATTTGAATTGTACTACAATGAAATACCAGTTTGAAAATACTTTATCGTCCTACCGTATACGTACTAACACTTACCTTAAACCCATCACTAAGATATACGAAGGTCGTCGGGGTATAAAGTGGACAAATAGTATAGAGTGAAAAATACTTACATGTAATAATTTTATCTTTATATTTATTTATTTCATTCCATTTGTTGTTATACAGTATAGCATCTTTTATTGGCTGTTTTAAAATTTGGAGATTTGTCTGCTGAAAAGTACATGTATGCCAATATTTTTGGCGTTAGTTTATTTTCGCGGATACAGGGTTTCAGCTCTTCTCTTTGGAGATGAACACTAACAAGAGTACTGACTATTTAAGCGATTAAAATTTTAGCGAGCTTTTATCAAAACGCCATAAAAAGCCAAATTAGCACCCCACAAAAATAACCCGTTATACGGTATACTAATTAATTAATAGAATAATACTTTTAAAAAAAAATTACTTTATCACCATGTACCACAGTATATCGTTATTTTCATTTTTTTATTTAATTCACTGGAAAGCAAATATTCAAAGTAAAGGTTTGATAATTCTTGAGTATATTTTAATCATTATCCTTTCTGAAAAATTAGTGCAAATATGATGAGCAAGGGCGCCTGTATCAAAATTCTTTATTTCGTAGCCCCTGCGTCAGGAGTTCTGTAGTATGGGCGGGGCTCTGTTAAAGACATACTGAAAATGAATTCATTCCTTCATTAAATCTGCTCTTGGGTATTTTGTGGATAATCTAAATGCATGGGTTCATGTATGATAAGCAAGTATTCATTTATTAATACATGTACGTGAATTTATAGGTCAATGGTTCGGTGGTGCTGTGTAGTGAAAATGCACTACCGCTTTGACATTCTTTTCTTCTCCTATGTATTAAGGATCGAAACAGGATAAAGTTGAAAAAGCAAGGACCATTTTAATGCATAAAAGAAAAAAAAATTATATTATGTAAGAAAACATAATCATTTTACAGATTTTAATGGTAATGTAGATATGAAAATAATCAAAAAAATAAAAGTGGATAAGTGTTAATAACTGTAGACAATTACTGTACTCCAATAATATACACATATTAATGTTTTTTTGCATCTACGAAACATTTGAAAAATGCAGATATCTTACTGCACATGTTTTCGAATTTGCTTTCCATCACTTCAAGCATTGCTTTAGTCTTTCTGGGATGCCATCAATCGTCGATGGAAATTTGTAAATTGCAGATGTAGCCGACATTTATGGCCACGGAGCAGTAAGAGATCCCCCCCCCCCATTTTCCATCCTTTACTGTAATTCGGTATCTGTTTAACTCAAAATTTTTCCACATTATAAAGCAAAGGACAATATCCCATTTCTGAATCATTGGTGTAATGATAAACTTCTTATTCATTCCGATTGCATACTTAAAATAATTCATTAAAAAAATGGCATATGTTATTAAAATTTGGTGTCATTACCAAATGTGTGTAAAACTTAACAGCTCTCAGATCTAGATGTGCCGAAACGTCATCAAAGGTATGTTGTGTTTACTTTCATTGAATTTAAAATCCTTATAAAACCGCCTAAAATTACATGTATGCAGACGTTTATTTATTTTTTTTCAAAATGAGGAAGTAATAGATAGTGACTTAAAATACACTCACATTCCTATTTCACACACAGTTTGCGGCGCCTTACAAGTCTATAAATCCGTATAACTATAAAGTCCTTTGGCATAAATTTTGCATGTACGTTTGACATACGCTTAGAATTAATAAAAGCAAAAAATATTTTACAAATATTAAATATTTTCTGTACAATGTTACATAAATGCGTCAATAGCAGGGGTACCCGGAGCAGTCACGAAATCAGATGTCGAAAATATGTAACACCAACGTTCTAACTCTTCTTGGACCCATAATAATAGCGAATGTAATTCAGTTTTATTTGTATAATTTTTCAGCTTTATTTCAAATTCATGTTGTGCAACTTTGTTACAATTTTGATCACAATTACGGAGATCATTAAAAAATTAAGCGCGGTAGATAAATCTGCAAAAAACGAAAAAAAATGGATTTTGACGTCGAGGGCGGAGCAGCCAGCATACCTAAAATTTTGTGTATCGCAATGTAGAACTCTTTTCCAGACTGGACGACCTGCTAAAACAATAACAACCAGAAAAAAATAATGTGCTGGGTTTTTTATTTCATTGATATACAGGTTTTTTAAACAATTAATTCAACCAGAGTAAAATCAAACGCTCCGGACAACCATCAGTTATTACGTACGATATTAATATCGTTACGGTATTTATTTCGTTGACCCGCGTTGCATAAATCGGCACTGCATGATTCTATGTCATCCTTTCCCATAAATGAAAATTTTACACTTGGGTAGCAATGCCATTCAATTTTAAAGAATAGTTTTAAGAATAGAGACTGGTTGATTTTTGTAAAGTTATATGTAACTAGTTCTAATTGTAACGGGGACCGTTACAGATGTTCCCCAAACGCTCCCCAACTCCCTTTTGGTGCCATATTCCCTGCAAGCTTCATTAAATAGGACAAAATCTAATTATGCATTTGAGACTTAAACAACGCCAAGTTCATTCAAATTTTAGAATTGCACGCGTGCGCATGTGAATGCATGTGCATAATGATTAATGACCATATCATCTTGTCTACACAATCTATACATTTTAATATACTAAATATTAAAGTGTTAATCCAAAAGTATTTAAAAATACGCTCATTCAAGTGTATTTTTGATTTAACTCATTTCACGTGCACGCACGTGCATACATGAGCATGATGTCCATATCTTCTTGTAGACGTCCTTTACATCTCTCTATGTTCTAAATCCCACTCCGTTTAGTTGAAAACCAAAGCAGTTATAGCTGTTTAAAGTTTCAGCCAATCAGATTACAGCGCAAGCACACGCACGTGTATGCATGTGCATGGCGAACATATCATGTTGTAGAAGTTCATTATATCTATTTATGTTACAAATCCCATCCTGTTTGGTTGAAAACCAAGGGAGTTATAGCTATTTAAACTTTAAGCCAATCAGATTGCAGCGCACGTGCATGCACGTGATTTTATGACAAATGCTATATATCATGTTGTAGGATATATTAATGCATGGCTATGTTCAAAATTTCATAGGATTTCGTCAAAAAACAAGAAAGATATAGAGACTTTAGTTTCAGCCAATCAGAACAAAGCGCACGTGCGTACGCGTGAGATCTTGCTATTTTGACCATGTCATCATGTCTATACTACTAATAAATAATCAAATTATGAGTTTCAAAGCATTTCATCAAAAAATTAAAAAGTTACGGCTGTATCTATTATATTGGTCATTTCACGTGTTGCACGCGCACGCTCTTGCAAGCACGTGCGCGCAAAATGACCTTGACTAGGCAATTCTACATAACATGTCTACTAACCCTAAAAAGGTTTTACCTACATCGGATGAACAGTTTACAAGATCATTCCAGGACAAAAAAGTACCCAGGAAGAAGAAGAAGAAGAAGAAGAAGAAAAATAATAATAATAAGAAACAGAGTAAAAACAATATGTTCCCCAACTTCGTTTGGGGAACATAATAACAAAGAAGGAAAATTATTACACGCTTTGCGCTCGTTTTACATGCAAAACAATCTCCGGGTGACGTGACGTTATATGACGTAGCGATGCTGCTCCGGGTCGATAGACATATGCATGTTTATCAATTCACCGAAACTTTTCTTATTATCATAGGAGTTAGAAATTTTGCACAATTATTTTATACTTTCTTTATAAAATGTTGATGAATTTTCATGAAATTATCTCCGTCCTTTATGGAGTAAATGTAATTGTCTCAATAATTTCCGAACAACCCTCGTACATGACATCATAGGCGTATAAATTTTTTCACAATTATGAAAAGTTCATTATCCAACATCATGCAAAAAATTATTAGTTTTGGTTGAATACTATTCGAAATATTTAGAAACCTCTTATCTACCAATTATACGATACATCTATGATTGAAGCAACTTGTCACATTTCTGAGGCACGATGAGTTAGAATTTCATCATTTAAGAGTTTAGATTCCCATATTAATATACCCTATTTTTGTGGACATACATGTATTCAAGAACAAGGTCTTCAATGACTTAAAACTCCCGCATGACAGACGCGTCCTAAATTAAACTAATATCAAAGTTAAATTCCTTGGGAAACAACAAATTATCAAATGTGTTCAAAATTCCTAATTGATCGAATTCATGCATTTCCAGAACATCCAATATTTACCTTTTTATTTCCTGAATAATTAGACTTTTTAATTTAGACCCACGTGTTTTATAACAAGTCTACTCTTCATTTTCTTGAAATGTCTTTTTTTTTTTGTGCATATCTTCTTGCTTCTTTGAAAGACATAAGTCCTTTGACACACTTATTTGTATTAAAAAAAAACAATTTGAAAATTCTTTTTGATGATGTGAATTCTATTTACTGACATGTTAAAATTTTATTACAGTGTATCTATTTAAAAAACACGCGAAGTTCTTTCATATTTTGCTAATATTTTCAAAATGCTTCATGTTTATAAAAAGGAGGTGAAGTTTCAAAATACCTATTCCTAAAATACACTTTAATTGTTTTTTAACCTTACTGATACTTATTTTTATACCTGCACTTTCTCAAAAAGGTTCGGGTTTATTTCTTAGACAAGAAAATGCCATTTATATGAATCTTGTCACTACAACTGAAACTTAAAAAAATTCAAGAATATTTTTTCCTTACATTATCATTGTTAACATAATTTTTCTGGAGTGCCTAAAATAAATAAAAAATGTCGAGTTTGCGACAAACGTTAAACGTCGTGTAAATAAATAATTTGCACTTCCTATATATGGATAACTACGCAACTATTGCAAAAGACGGGCTAAATTAAAATCATTTAAATTTCCGCGTCATTTGCCAAGGCATATCTGTGATATGGATATAAACTATAGAATAGTATTACTGTTTATAAGGATATCTTATATTAATGGATATGGTATTAAACCATTAATTTTATTGGTTTCTTTATAATTCTTGTTGTGTTCTATATTAGATAATTGTATGCATTGACATCCGTAATTTCATATCATACTTCCTTCAACTGCGCACATTCTATGTATTGAAAGATTTAAATCCCTGCTTGAGCTATCAATTAATGTACATGTAAATACAGACATTACTATAATGCACTGTGTAAGAAGTAAGTTTGTGTAACAAACCAATTGAAAATGTACTATATAATTGTAGTCAACAGTGCTTCAGAAACGCATTTTAAAATTAAATAGGAATCTACCTTAATAAACCTATTGTATAATGACTAATCTCTTAGGATGTATACCCTTACCACTCATTTCTTTTTGTTACCCCAACATTAAATGCGAAACGCTACCCTCCGTTGCGTCCCAATTGTACAAACTTACATTGGCATCTTCATACATGTACTCTTACGAAAAACAAAAATGTTGCTGTCTTATAGGAAGATAAAAAAAGTCCTAAATGTTTCAATGTCAAGATAATTTCTAATTTCTGTCCCACCTCCCCTTGAGCCTACTGAGAACCAAAAATTAATAAGATTTTTTTTTCTTTTTTTGCATGCCCTTATTGTATTTGTTGATTTGACACATTGGAATATTCTATTTTTATCCCACTGCTGTGACCAAACAATGGAATCTGTGTACTGTGAGAGTGATGAAGTAAATAACATGGATTCCTACAAAAACAGTTTAAAAACGTTGACTATGATCTATGATGTATAAAGCAAGGGATAGAAAGAATCTCCCATGATCTGTAGTTTAATATGATTTTTTATCCATGAATGTATGAGTGTTCTTTTATATCCTCGCCAAGGTGTGGGGATAAAATCAAAACATTAAACTCGTTGCATAAAAATCACATCCAACTACAAATCATGGGACATACTCTTTGCATGATTTTTAATGGCATGGACTGGTGCAGGATCTCAACAAAAAAAAAATTCCTCACTATTGTTATGTTTACATTCTTTTTTGTCAGAGACTAATTTAATAATGATGTGACAAAGGTGACTGGGAAGAAAAAAAATAATCAATCGAAAGATGTCAAATAATGATCATATAAAAATGTCCAATTTTATTAAGCAAATTGATCATGCCATCTACAAGTAATTAAAGAAAATGTCTTCAGCCAAAGTAACATTTACCCGGAAAATTCTAAAGTTCAAAGTGAAAGGAAACACGATCAGAAGCTTGTCAAGTCCTGTAAATGGGCCAATTCATGATGTTTGAAAGCGGAATGAATTTTGACGTAAAATCTTCAATTGGATGTAAACTTACGAAATATTATTTACTTAATTTCGTGCCCTGCATCTAAGGAAAACTAAACAGGACAAACAGTAACAGAATAAGCCAAGCGTGTATACGTGCTTAAACAAGGATACACGCCCAGCAGTATCGGCGTGACCAATTTTAAAAATTAAGCCAAAGAGCAATATTTCAAAATAAAAATTTAAACAATTAAGTTAACTGTTAAAATAAATTTATTTCAAATTATTTTATTATATACGAATGCTTCTATTTCTAGGCATAAAAAATAGGAACTTAAGGGACTCCGACCCTCAGCCAGGAAGGACAACGACGACAGACCATAATATCTTAATCACGTTCCTGATTTTTACTTCATTTTCTTTTTTCATAGACAGTTTATCCGAAGGTCAAAACTCTACAATACTGCCAAAATACCTCAATTGTCAACCTGAATGTGGACCAAAAACTGTAACAGATGGAAATAAAGATACATGCACAAATACTGACTCCATTGGTCAGAGCTCCCAAAGTAAAACAACATCTTTGTCTTTAGATCTTGGAGGAAGTCACAGTATTTACAGCATTAGTATACTATTTAGAAAGTATACAGAATATAGTAAGATTTTTTTGCATTTGGTATATAATGCATTTGGTACATCGCTTGTGTTTTAAGGTCTTCACTTCTAAGATTAATTTCTAAAGTGCTTATATTCACATTTTACTTTACAAACCAAATCACTGCAAATATTTTATATTTAGTAATTCAAATTAATCTAAATGGGTGATAATCCCATCGCTCCTTCTTGGTTTACAAGCACGTTGAAAAGTTGTAATTATCATTGGCAATATTAGGGAAATAAAAAAAAGTAATGTGAAGTGTTCATGTCTCAAATACTGTAAATGTATTATATTATATTTGGCGTGTACGATATTTGGCGGAAATTGAATTTTCAACACGTTTGCGTAGATTTATTTAGCGCTTTTTGAATGTGCTCTACATAAACCTTTATACGCAAAGCATTTAGCGATGTGCTTGATTTAGCGGAGGCTGCTTTTCGCGAAAGGCGCTGAAAAGAATACACAGCCAAATGTAGTACGTTTACAGTAAGTATCAATAATAGTAAGTGTTAGAATATGTCAATATTTTATTGTCTGGTCATCGTCCAATTTCTTAAACTGTTCATGCCTATCTTATAATTTCAATACATGAGGAATGATGTTTGATACCCATGCGATGGTCTAGATTCTATATGCTTTAGCATACACAAAAGATATTCAGATTTATATCAAATAGGAATAAATCTTACTTTGTTAAAAAAATCTGTTGCAAAATATTTCAGCATTATAAAATATCAAATAAACCGTTGTCAACATTAATGATGAACAACAAATAAGCTAGTTGTTAAGTAATAGCCTTTTGAAACTCAGCATACAATTCTGGTTAACAATAAACATTTAGATCTATTCGTAATACTCGAAAGTTCTCTAGATCTGAATAATTCATGTGATAGAAAAGGGTAGAATAAATTATAAAATAAATAAGGTTTCTTTAGATCTTTTTTTTTCTTTTTGGATTGTAAAAAAATCATATATTATAAATTGTATATTTTTAGATTTATTTAAACAAAATTGTACAAAACACTCATAATAATTAAAGAATGATGACGTTATGCGCGATGTTGGTGTAATTTTTACAAATTTAGTACGGGACCTATGAAAACCGTTTGTACTTTTGATACAATACTCGCAATATAAGTAATTTTGGTATGAATCGAAAGATTTTGAATAAAACAACCTGATTCTAGTCAAAAAATAAAATTTTAATAGATTTTTAGGAAAATATAATTATTGAAACAACTAAATAAGGAAATTTTACGCGTGTAACGCGTTACACTTTGTAGCAGGAATCGCGCATTTTTCTAGTGTAGAAAGTTCAAAAATGAATCTACAGTTCTCAAATTTTCCGCAAAACAAGAGCATTCCATACCAATTATGACGTCATTAACGTTTTTTCCTTTAATGGCGACAAGAAAGAAATAGAGAGGTAAGTATGATGGCAATGCCAATGTAACACAGGCAATTGAAAACATACATATTCGTTTATATATAAATTTTTCTCATTTTCAAGGATGTTTCTATAAAAAAAAATTATATCAGAGTAATGTGCTTTTCCCATAGATATAGAATCTATTATTCGGCTTGTAATTAAGAGTCATATTCCGTTAAGAATATATAGCTAAACAAGTTCAACAGAAATGTCCAGAGTCTAAATTGACGTGCAAATTGAAATACTAGCCGTATTTCGAAGCGATGAATTAAAAAAAATATTTTTTGTGTATAAAAATTTACCAACTTTACAAAATGTGCTTATTGAGATGGTTAAAATGAATGTCAGGTTTATAAATTTACGCAAATAATGAATATTACCACTTATACGAGCCTGGTCTCGGATAGGTGAGTTTATTTCAGTAACCCTATGTCCCTCCATTCCAGATATCTTAAGTCCTTTCAGATATATAATTATATTAACCCTTAGTCCCAACTTATCAATCCGGATAATTTAGGTCCGTTTACATATACTAGTCTAATATTTAGTTGTTTCCTCCTCTTCCTTTCTCGATAAATCGATAAAACGGTAAGGTCATGGAAAATTTTGTGAAGTTGAATTGTTGCAATGTTTTAATTTTCCCCACCCACCCTCCTCTTGTTTTAGAACAAATACTGCTGTTCTTGTTATGTCATTGTAGCTGAAGACTTCCTGCTTGG
>PRKT01001389.1:2916-17319 GCA_003671525.1 Saccostrea glomerata | reverse complement strand
AACATACTCCAGACTCTATATCTCAGATTTTAACTAATTTCAACATTCAAAGTAGTTGTACTTTGACCAATCCATTGTCATTTACACATAAGTTGTCCATTACCCACCAGCTTATCTGAACTAGTTTGCATGTGTGACTGATCGTATAAGATTAAGAAGCATTGTTTAAGGAAGTTCTCAAGTAACATAAACCAATTAAAAGGCCAATAAAAGACATGCCTTTGCTTGCTTTTTGTCATACATTACAACCTGTTTCAGAGTAAATAACCTTAAAAAAAAATTCAACTGCCAAAATTTAGTGTAGAGTATTTTATATTGTAGTTATGCACCAAAACACAAAAATCAACAGATTGATGTTGAGGTTGCATCAAAAAATCCCTTAATTTTTCATAATCATAAAAACTCTTAAATAATTATATTGTGCCATTTTGTATTGGATAGGATTATATACAAGGTCACATAATTGATAAGGCACAAGTTTTGTCATGATTGATCAGATAAGTTTTACAAAGCAGTCTTTTGGACAGGTATACCCCCATTTTAGTAATATCAAGTTTTACCAAAATTCTTGGCAAAATTCTACAAATAAAAACATACAAAGAATCATGCTCTCTTGTAATGAATTATACATCTCAGGTAAATTTGTATGAAATTGATTCCCTTTTAGCATAAAGGCAATTAAGAATTGTGTGTATCACTCTTGTGTGGCAGCATATAATGTTTGAGTTTCAAGCTTGCAGTTGGAAAAATATTAATTTCCGCATTAATATAACAGTATATGAAATTCCATATGCTCAACAATCTCAAGTAAACATAACAAAGGTATATAATAATTTAAACCAGAGTCGTTTAAGTTAGGATCTTCCTTAATTACAAAATTAACTAGGTTTGATGTTAAGGGTCTAAGCTGATATAAATTACTAGTACCATTTTTCAGTGATAAAACTATTATTTTCGAGGCATTTTTTTAAATACTTATAATTCTTAGTTTTGTTTTAACTGAGTTAAAATGCCCTTTTCTCAAGATGCAATATAAATCTAAAATATACGGTACCTTAATTCAAAGATTTATAGGAGAGGTTGAATAGGAAGTTTGGTTCAACCCCTTTTTAACAGAACTTGCGGGCAGTGTTAGACAGTATTGGATAGTTTATAAAATATATTTGTCATTTTTGTAGGATAAAATATTAAATCTCGCTCACTTCAATACATAATATCGCGAATACCAATGAGTACCTCGCAGTTAACTGACTTACTACCGCTCTTTTGAGGGGGAGTCGAAAAGAGTCTAAATTTCTTGGGAAAATGACATTGTTTACAGTAGTGAAGATCGAATGATTCGAACAATTTAATGCCGAAAGCACATTGTTTTGCCCTATATTGAACTCCAAATAGCAGATTGTCAAATAAGGAAAGTTTAGAATATTTTATCTGCTTTAAAAATTTTTTCAATGAAAATTTAACGAGAAGAGTCCGCTTAGTTAAAAAATATCGTTAAAAATGTAACAATTTAGGATTGGCTCCTCTCAAAAATTTATTAGGCTAGTTCAGCAATTGTTTAGCAAGGTATTCCACCAGGATTTTTTTACTCATCTGTCCTTATAAATTTTACAATGATCGATCGCATTGTATTCAATAGCACTTTTCCCCACCCAACAGACGTTTCCTACCTCCATTGCGGAAGAGTTCCGCTAAGTTAAGTAGTCGCGATATCGAGTATTACGAAGCAACTAGGGGGGGGGGTGCATTATGACACTCATTATTATTGTTAAAAGTTGTTAAAAGTAGCTTAGAACCTTATACTAAGAGGTGACAGTATCGTTTTCCTTTTCCAATTGCGGTACACTGTATGTCACTTGGGTTTGTTTCAGTACAAAACCCTTTAAGACAACATAAGCAACACTAGCTTAGTTACTTATAGTTATATTTTTTCTAAGTTTTATATTACTTTGTCACGCAAGGAAACTTGGTAAGAGGTGTTTTAATATTTAAAAGCCATCAAAAGAGTGACAGCCTTTTAGGTAATTTATACAAGTAAAAATATAAAAATACAGTGTCGGTAAGTATCAACATTGTTTAGAGTAAAATAAAGTTGTTTTATAGGGTCGAGTCCTTGACTATATTTGTAAAACTTGTGTTATCACTTATGCTGTAATTTTTATTGGCGAATGAGCAGGCCCTGGTCGACGGTGACCATTTGCGTTCTTGGTTCTTGGCACCCCATTGGTGGCGGTTGCAGTTCCATGATTACTCGTAGTAGACACGAGTATTCATGGCCCTTGCAAGTGGCGTATTCCGTCGCACCTCAACGCAATTGGACGAGTGCAACACATATTCTTATGCTCATTCCATTGTTTATTGACTTGATTGATATTTGAATTGATTGATTGATTAATAATTGATTGATTGACAAGTAATTGACTTGATTGATATTTGAATTGATTGATTGACTGATTGATTAATAATTGATTGATTGAATTTGATTGATTATTGCATTGGTGACGTTCATGCACTTGTGACCTACCCAGTGCATGATCCGCCCGATTTGGGTCGTCACATTTATTGTATTGATTGTTGATTGTGGGGCAGCCCTGTGGTAGCCCCAGCAAATTGATCACCGCGGCCAGAAGCGCCACATTAAACAAGCAAAATAAAATCCATATTGTTTGTTTGATTTATAGGGAATCTGAAATAATTAACAGGTGATTTAGTAGGTTCAACATATTTGTCCAGTTGACGTTCTTTAAAAATATGACGCGTCATTTATTTTTCGCTTTGAAACAATGTTATGCATGAAAATGTGTTCAAGAGAAATATGAATGGTTTATAGCAGCAGTGCATATTCTTATACTGTGACGGGTGAATAAACATAAAATGACAAAACTTTTCAATGTTGATTATTAAATGAAAATAAAAGGGGGAAATGCATTTTTTCAATGTTGATTATTAAATGAAAATAAAAGGGGGAAATGCATTTTTGTCATTCATATTTAACATTTTTATATAAATAGTCGCGTTTTCATTGTCATTAGTAGGCCTATTTAGTTTCTCTATTTTACTTAGTACACATGTAAATTCTAAGTATCAATAATAATATTAATATTGTCTTTACTTAAATTTTATAAATTTCAAACAAGGAGAAATCATGTCCGTCGCAAAATTTGTGAAAATAAATATTTCGCCGGGCCACACCAATTTAATTTTTTGTTCGTCGGACATTTGATGAAAAAAGTATGTGCTGGTGAGCGATTTTATAATTATTAATTTCTATAGAATTTTTTTTAAGGCAGAATGTGAAAAAAAATGAAGAGGACGGTTATATATTTTTTTCTATGTCCATATGATTTGTAGAAAATGCAGATTTAAAACAAAACGGAAACATAACAGGAATTCGTACAGAATTATCCGGTTGAGGGAAATTTAAAACAATTATATGTGTAGCGCGGGATCCGACGAGCAAAAAATTAAATTGGTGTAAAGTAGGCTAAAATAATTGAAAATAAAGTACTTCACAATGACCAAAGAATGTAAGTTTCAGGGGAAAATGATCTCAACAGCAGATAGAATAAGACTTTCAAAAGAAGAGAAAAAGAAAAAATGGGCAAAAATCAAGAAAGAATGGTATGAAAGGAACAAAAAAGAGAGAAAAAATAAAAAGAAAGAATATATGATAAAACAAATTTCAAAAGATGCTTTGAGAAAACGAGAGCAAAGAAGTCGCAAAAAAGAGAACATCGAAAAAATTCGCACTCAAACAAAAATCAGGGTACAAAATTTCTGCTGCAGAAAACAAAGAATTTTGAATGACAATGAACAAAATGAAAAGATGAATCTGACATTTTCCAACAGAACTAAAAAACATCGTGCAGTAAAAAAATTAGTTGCGAGTTTGCCGAAATCCCCGCATACAAGGACAGCAGTTGTTTCAGCATATCTTGATAGAAAATCTCCAACTATTAATGCACTTGTCAAAGCTAAGAAACTGCCCTCTCCAGAAATAAATGAAATAATAGAAATGAATGAAGCCGTGTTCCAAGATGTTAAATCCGTCATTGACACAGTAAAACGCAAAAGATCTGATGATGCTCGGGCTGCATTGAATATTATCTGTGCGTCCGTGTCCGGAAATAGCACAGAGAAGGGAAGGAAGAAAAAAGTTATAACAAAAATATTGGGCATTCCGGTGAGGCGAATATCTGAATGCAAGATCCACCGGGAAAGGGTTCTGACAACCGAGAAGTCGTCTTTTACGCTAACAAAAAGGAAAACAAGAAATGATAAAATAACGGACGCAGAAAAACAAATCGCATATAATTTTTGGATTGAGCCACAAAACTCTAGACCTACTGGAAATAAAAATGACATAAAACGTGAGCGATTAGGGCCAAAACTTTACACACGTCATGTCGTCCATGTATAAGGGAAAATTCAAACCGAGATTTACAATGATTTTAAAAGAAAACATCCAGATATAAAAATGTGCCAGCGTACATTTGAGCGATGCAAACCCTACTACATCGTATCTGTTCGTCCTAAGGACCGACAAACGTGCTGTTGTCGCTATCATGTAGAGGCTCGTAGTCTCTTCAAATGTTGCATGAATTTCAGAAAAAGAATAGTACGTTCAAATTATTCTAATTGTGACCATCCTGTTATTTTTGAACATTTGAATGACCTAATTGCTAGTACTTTGTGTCAGTCTCTGGATGGGGATATTGACAAGAAATGTCTTGATCGAGAATGTAACAACTGCGGTGTTGGACATTTTGACCTACTGTCGGAGGAATCAGACATGTCTGAAAATTCTGAACTCGTTAGTTGGAGCAGATACGAGTACGTAAAGATACAGTCTAAGTCGAAAGAAATAAATAAATTATGCCTCGTGAGACAAACTACCTCCCCCGGTGAAATGTTTAACTACTTTAAAAGCCTACTAGTTACATTTCCGTCACATCAGCTCAGAGCTAGCTGGCAATCGGATCAAATGAAAAGTTTGATTTCAAATCTTTCTCCAAACCACTGTATTTGCTTGCATGATTTTTCCGAAAACTTTGCATGTTTCGAGAAGAACTCACTTCAAACAAGTTACTTCCAAAAATTTGAAGTGAGCATCCATGTCACGGTCATTTACAGGCATGCAGTTTTGAAATATGATGGCATAGACAGCACTGAAGAAGAGCCCAATATTATAACGGAACATTTTTTCGTAGTAAGCCCAGATCAGTCGCATGACGGCCATTTTGTATTTCAAGTTCAGAAACTAGTGTCTGAGTACTTACAATCCATCTCATGCAACATTGAAGTCATGCACGAATTTACTGACGGCTGTCAGTCTCAGTACAAGAGCCGTCACTGCATGGGCTATATTTCTGAGGCATGTTCGAAACTTAAGTACAAACAAATTATAAGAAATTACTTTGAGTCATCTCATGGAAAAGGACCCCATGATGCTGCAGGTGGATTAGTGAAGCAACAAGCGACCATGGCCATTTTAAGAGGTTCTGAGATAATTCAATCAGCAAAGGATTTCTACGACTTTGCCATTAAGCAACTTCAAAACGTAAAAAGCGGGGGTGTCTGCAAAAGACGTATTTTCAGGTGAGTAAAAATCGCAGGCAAACAGTAAAACTAGTATAGTATGTATATCTTTATATAGCTGGTCACATCTAAACAAGTTTCAATCAAGCAATGAATATTTATGAACTTTTTTTCATAATAGATGTTTTATATTTTTATATTTAAATTCGATAAAAAGTGAGGAAAATAACGTACAAAAAAAGTACGTGAGTAAAAAAAATTAAAAAGGTTTACAACAATTATAACAGACAACAGGGAGAAATAAAAAAAAAAACCCACTGTACTCACAAAACCGATAATTCGCCCTTTTCCTTTTTACTCTCTCTTAAATGAATAACCTTTTTTATCGTTTTTTAACTCTCTCTCAATTATAATGACTTTTTTAGTTGTTTGAAAATGCATACCTCTTATCAAAGGTTTTATTTATTTGTAGGTACATAGACACTGTACCTCGTGATGAACTTTCACGGTATAGACCAGTGCCGCATAATAGATCAGTTCACCAGATCCTAACAACAGACTGCAATCGTGAACTGATCCTCCGAGATCTCTCCTGCTACAACTGTCAGAATTGTTCCGAGGGACAGTACGCAGACTGTACGGATGTTAAAGTCAATTCAAAGAAGCATAAAATGAAAATAGAACATGGCGATGTACCCGAGGAAAACAACGAAAATGAGATAAATATACTGATTGAAAAAAATACAATTCTTGCTCTGTTTACAGATGATCCAAACGAAGAGTACTACAAACTTAAAGCTTTATCGCCGCCTGTGGTATTAACAGAAGAAACGAAAGACGGCTGGGGGATCACGCATGCACGAGGTACTCGAATAGTGAAAGGACATTATTTTGAAAAGATTAATGGTCAAGAATTCCATTACAAGCTTATTCGAAACATTACGGCTTATGTTCCGTTTTTATCTGTCAAACACATTCTACTCAATGATGTTGTTGGAATTAAACTAAAACTGACGGAAGATGAACACCTGGATATACTGGCAGCACTCGATATGTAAAATAAAATAACAAATACTGGTAAATTACTTTGTCTCTTGTTATTGAATATTGAAAAGTATATATATACTGTAAGTAGTTTTTATTCGACGGTGTTAAAATTCACGATATCTCAAAAAGTACCAATTGCGATGGTTTAAAGCCATATATGGCGTAACTGATCAAAAAAATATATTTTTGAAAAATACAAAATTAAGTAAAGAAATGTAGTTAATACATTCAAATTAAAGCTTTCCATACAATTCTGAACACGGAGAACACCTTGTTTCATCTAATGATACGATTTTACCTTCTCTGTTATGTGTTATTAAAATCTTTTGTATTTTCTTCCTAGTCGGAGAAAATGCCGAGAATCTAAATTAAAATGTGTTATCTTAATAACGCAATTGACTGATTTTGTAATTTACGGAAAAGTTCTATCTTTATATAAAGTAATGATACAAATAATAAGTTCTTATAATTTTAGTCTAATAATTTTCATTGTACATACACCATATATGGCTTAAATTTCACGCTTTAAAAATGTATTCACCATTTCGAATTAGAATTTACACTTTTATAAAAATTAATAATAGCATTCATGGTGGGTTTAACTTCGGGTAAAATGATAAATCGAGAACATAGCGAAATTAAAACCATCTTGATAATTTGCCAATCTACAGTATATAATGGTACGGATTTCTTTTTCATTTTATTCAGAAAAAGAAAATAAAGTCAGGATTAGCTGAATCGTCGAAGAAAACTATGAGTTAAGGAAAATTTTAAGTATAAACGCAAATCAAGAGCATTTTTTTTTCTCAAATTAAAAGTCAGCATTAATTTTTCATGCATGTTTCTAGAACAAGGATATAGCTATAGGTCATTTGAAGGACTATAAGAAGCGTTACGTCAATATTCCGTAACGCTATTAAAGCGTAACGTAAAGTGTCACCAACATCGCGCGTAACGTCGAATCTGTACACATGTACGAATGATGTAAAAATACATTTATCGGTGTAAAATGCAAATTACGAGGGTTTTCCCGTAAAATCGTGGACAAGTTGTCTAGTGTGAAAAATAATCATCACTGCGTTCTGAAATTTTCACTATTATTTAGTACATATTTTAGTAATATACAGAGAAAATTTCAGATAAATATATGCAAACATAAAAAAATTATGAGAATTTATGCCATGTATTGTATCACCTTACGGCGCATGGATTATAACGTCAGTGTCTAAAACAGCGTTATTTTTTATCTTTGCTGAAAATGAAGTTGAATGAGTCGGACTTAAATTTAGGAATATTTTATTGATAGTCACTCTTAAGTCTCCATAAACAGCCGAAGAACCAATTGGCACCCTCATGCGATCTTCTGAAGATTTATCAGTAATTTACGGACAGTTTTCTCACCATCATTCAACTAATAAAAAAATTCATATCGGCGGTCTATTGTGACGGCGTCTTTTGCTATTACATCAGGAGTTTGTCCCTATGTTTTGTACTCCCCATGGACTCAATCAAAACAAATTCGCTATGAAAACTCATATTTCATTTGTATACTTAAGATATGGTGCTATTTTTATAATCTTTTTTCATCTATGGTCATTTCAAGTCTTCAAAGGTGACATTACAACATCGAAATAAAACTTAACTGCTCTTCGATGCGCCGTAACGTGATAAAACGTCGCCGTTTTTTGTGTGTTGTGTTAACCACTTTCCCATTTCGAATGCTCGAGAAACTGCCAAAAATTAAGCAAATGCCTTAAAATTTTAACAAGGACTGCAAAATTGATTGTGAAATTGAATTAGGATAATTTTAATTCAAAATTTTTGTATTTAAAACTTTTATTTTGAATTCAAACTTGTGTATTCTTGAATAAAACCTTTGTTTTTTGACCGTGCGCCGTAGAACTGTAGCGGACAGTATATAGGGAACTTATACTGCCTCGCTAGTGAGCTAGCTTTTCTGGTGATGCGGTAGAGTCTCCCTCTATTTCAGGCAAGTTAAGCAACGGCGAGCCTGTTTAACCCTTGAATGGGTGACCGCTTCACGTTACAAAATTGGTGGCAGCGTAGTGACTCTGGGTGTCTGGTGTCCTGCTTCAGGAAGTCTTAGAGCTAGGACTTAGTGTCCATATACAGACTTCGTGTCTGCGGGCGGCAGGGGTTGCCGTATCTGAAGTTAGGTTCCGACCTACTTCAGGAAGCTCTAAGACTAGGACTTCGTGTCCGGGAACGGCATTGGTTGCCGTAGCTGAAGAGGCCCAGATACTCAGAGAGAACTCATGCTAAGCTTTGGGTCGAAGCTTCCCTGAGCGGAGGGAAGTGTAGCGGACAGTATATAGGGAACTTTTACTGCCTCGCTAGTGAGCTAGCTTTTCTGGTGATGCGGTAGAGTCTCCCTCTATTTCAGGCAAGTTAAGCAACGGCGAGCCTGTTTAAGCCTTGAATGGGTGACCGCTTCACGTTACAGAACAATACCTCGTGCACATTCAAGCATAATAAAATCTTTATATTTGCCTTTAATTTATCAAAAAATCATGCACTTAAATATGTTAAATAAACATTTACTGAAATTTTCAGCTTAGTGCGCCCGTTACATTTCGAATAAAAAGGCTTTGTCCATGATTTTAAGGGACAACCCTCGTAGAGTTCATTTTTATAATGTCGCTATAAGCTTACTCAATGTTGAAATTTCATTGTTTAGTTACAAGGTAAAAAAAAAAAGAAGAAAAATTAATGATTTAAGTGCTAATGAATTGTTTTCAATTTATTTTTCAGTAATGAGACAAAGAGGTCGATTTGCGGGATTTTCCCTTTATATCTCCGATACTCCCAATAAAAAGGACGGACATCTTTGCTATAAGAACACGCTCCCGTTACCACCCTTGGATTTCAATACAACATGTATAGGATATGGTCGTTACGTCATCTATTACAATGAAAGACTTGACGGAGTTATCTACCCTGAAGGATATCAGTATCAAATATATACACAGTTATGTGAAGTCGAAGGAAAAGGTTTTAATCATTTCTGTATTTAATTTCGTTATTTTGGGCGATATATTAACTGTTTGATTGCTAAAAAAAAAAGGATGTTTCAATATGTACTGTGGTTTCATCAATATTCGTTGAGCACCAGTTTTCGTGGATTTCGTTGTTGAGCAGAGCCACGAATTCAAATGTTCATTGAAATACGAAATATTACATTCATTTATATTTGCTTATCCACTGCTCTCTCCTACTATGAACCTACGGGCTTCCACTGCGTTCATTGGACTATAGACGCAACTGCTCCTGCTTTGAGTGCAATTGCTCTATCACACTCGTGTAGAACAATCTCTTCTATACTTATGAAGCGTTTCGAGAAGTATATATATGAAATGTTTCGTAAGAGGAATAAAAATAAGTTTTTAATAATATTCTTTGAAAAAAAGGAAATTAATTATATTTTAAATTGGTAATTGATATCTTTAAAAATTCAATTTCGGTCAATGTATTTAATTGTATAATAAAACTTTTTAAAATTATAGAGAATTGCCATATTTTTATTTTTTCGTATCATGCATATTTGTACAAAGAACGATAACTCTTCACACTTGGGTAATAACATTCAGAAAGAGAAAATTGATTTCAGCTATTAAAAATATAAATAGAAAAAAAAAAAAAAAAAAAAAAAAAAAAAAAAAAAAAAAAAATCATAGAAAAGCATTCTGGAGTAATAATCATTAAAAAAAAGCATTGAATTTCTCATTTTTCATCATAGTGTTAAATTATTGATTTTTGTCAGAGGGTTTTAATAACGTTGATCGATGACGTCACACTTGCATCAAAACAAAAATGTGATGATGGCGCTGCTTGTATCCAGATAACTGTGTTTGAGAGGGAATATTACTTTATAAATTGTTTGTGATTTATTATAGAAAAGGAGCATTGATCGGGTTTACTGATTTTAAAGCCGTATGTTTTTCTTTACTGAAGACAAGACGCTGCGTCCTTATGTAAGTCAGGATTTCCTCTGATATTCTTGAAAAAAAATCAAAGAATGCAAATATAAGTAATAAACAACGATTATTCAGTGAACATGGCATTATGAATAGCAATAGCTCTGCTGGCATATTTTCCATGATGCGGCACAGACTATCAAATCAAAGAAAATTCCGATTCCAGCATTATGATATGTACCTTTCTACGAGACCTTTAGGGACGGATGATACAAACATTTTTTTTTCTTTGGAAGAGACTTAATATCATGTCACAAGTTTAGAAAAGTGGGTAATTCTTAGATTTTTTTCTCCTAAATCAGAAAAAAATAGAATGGATTAAGGCATTAAAAATTAACAAAATCAGTTTTTAATTGTATTCATTTATAAGAATGATAAAAGATACCGTTTGTTAGGGTCCTTAGAATTTGCGATACTTAGATTCTAATTTAAATTTGTTGAAAATGAAATTTATTTAGTGAAATTCAAGTTATTATTTTGAGAAATATTTTTAAATAAAGCTGTACTTGTAGAAGAAACATTTGTATATATTGGCATAAGTTTTTCATGCAATTGTTCCATGTAGTGGAAGATTTTTTTCTCTGAAACAAAGATGTTTAACAGTCTGATATTTCTTTCTTCTCACAGAATGGGCAGTATTCGGTTTATAATATAAATGATAAAGTTGTTTTATGTAATTCTTTTTAACGATTTCTTACTATTATCTTTCTCCTAGGATGTGCCAAGGGAGGGTTTTATGGAAGTAATTGTCATATGCCTTGTCCTGAAAATTGTCAGGAAAATAAATGTAATATTGTGAATGGAACTTGTCAGCGGTGTTCTCCCGGATGGACAGGAAAGATGTGTAATTTAAGTACGATTACCATTGAATTTAGGAATTAGAAAATTAATAAATTAAAGTTCTTTCTCTTTTTCTTCAGATCAAAATTCTCATGATGATCATGCTGTTAATTTTATTCATTATTGTTTCTTTTAAAGAATGCCCATTGGGATGGTATGGCCTTGCGTGTAAAGACAAATGTAAAGGACATTGCAGAGGGCACCTTACCTGTAATCACATAACAGGTCAATGTGAAGGTGGATGTGCAGACGGATGGATTGGGAGAATGTGTGATGAACGTAAATATAAAGAATTTAATTTTGTTTTGTTTTTCGATATATAATTGATAAATTTGTTTACGAAAATTGCATTAATCATTATGGACATAATGGTAATCAATAAAAGAGGCACTTTGTACATTTACACATACACTGAACCAAACTTCTAAGTGTTCACCTAACATTTTTTAAGTTTTAAAGAACAAATGCAAACAATAAATAGTTTCTTCAATTCATATTTATTGATGAATATTTCAGTTCGATGTTGCATGAATTTCATGTAATTATCTCGTCAGAATTTAAAGCAAAGTGTCAAGGAAATGATGTACCCTCAAAATAAAAATTCACAAAAAATAATCTCTATGGAGTTAGACCATCACTCGCTCTAATTACTACAAGGTATCCTTTACTTTTGGATACCATGTACCCCTGAAAAGGAGATTGACGCATCTGCTGCCACACCTACTGCATAGATCTTTCCAAACCGCTGAAATTGTGTGGAGGGGGGGGGGTTGACTTTCCATATAAAAATCCCAAATGTGTCCAATGGGATTCAGATCCGGGAATTGAAAGTGCATCATCACACAGATGCCTTTTGGTCAATATCCTTGGGCGTTTGGCACGTAAGTGCACCGCTTTAGGGATGATTGAGACTGCTTGAGCTGATATAAGACTGTGACAAGCACCGATTTCTAATCATTTACATACGATTGAAATTGTTTGTTTTCATGTTTCTAAGATTGCTTTAGGACAATTTGACACTCTTTTAACCTGGTGTGACGCAAAATTTTGACCTCAGATGAAGATCAAGGTCACTTCCGGTTTGGTTAAATTTTGTCCAAAACCTTCAAATTGTGATAAATTAGCGATGAAAAATGACGCACAGCCTATAGAAAAATGTGTTTATACGGGTTTTGATACTGGTTGTTAATTTTTAAAAGTAATATCTAAGATAATTGAACACTAAAATAAAATTGAATAAAAAATGATGCAAGGATGATCCAGATATCAACAATCCAACAGCTCTCCCTACTATCTCATTGGTCATTTTGCCAAAGTTTTGTGTTTTTTAATAAAACCAGTTTTTAGAATTTGATAATGATCACAGAAAGATGCTAATTATACAAAACACGAGCCGCAAAGTACAGATGTATTGTTTTTAAGCTTCGTCACGGAACATTGGTTTTCATTCGGAATATTTTATTTTCTTTCTACAGTTGTTGAGAAGACTCATTTGTTGTAATAATTTGAAAATATCATACCATTCTATAAAGTAGTTTTTGAATAAATGCATTTATTAAAGTGAACACTTAGAAGTTTTGTTCAGTGTATTTTTCTTTGCGTAAGTGATGCTCATCCAATAAAAGTGAGTTTCTTTTCATGACTAGAGTTATTCATTAATATATTAATAATTAAAAAAAATACGGACTTTCTGTTTTGCATTTCAACAATGCCTACAAACTTTTAATTTTTGTAAAAAAAAAAAATAACACGTTTTTAATTTTTCCTATTAGATTTACATGTAGAGCATTAATTTCACTGAAATTTCAATGATATTGTCTTTGGGCATTAAAAGCCAAAACACATGCATGTATATCATTTCCCGTTCGTATCAGAACTGAATGTTTAATTGAAAAAAAAAAAGGATTTTAAATTTATTTAAAAAATACTCTTGTTAAATAGCTTCTTCTTAACACTGAATAAAATGTAGTCGTACCTATAGTATAGTAAAAAATGATGATATATTATATATTTTGTTTACTTTCTTGATGCATGTGCCCACGTCGTCCAAATCAATTTAACTCTTTCCAGAATAGATAACTTAGTTAAATGAATTGTTCAAAATTTTTTCTAGAAAATTTTACTATCACAGTATTTTCTACATGCATGTTCTTATCCTACTTTACTACTGGATAAAAACTTGAAGTGAAGTGACTGATTTAAAATTTACAGCATGTAAAGATGGGTTTTACGGTCCAAGCTGTGTCAATAAGTGCAGTGATCACTGTCTGAATAACACCTACTGTAGCAGAGAAACTGGTCACTGTGACAACGGCTGTAGCCGAGGATATACAGGGAATTTTTGTCGAAAATGTAAGTATAAATGTTCAATACATATAATATATGTGTTCCTTATTTGTCTCTTATATGCATGAATACCAGCTTTTTTACAGCATGTATTCCTGGATTCTTTGGAAATAATTGCCAGGACAGTTGCAGCGAGAACTGTAAGAATAAAATATGTGACCATATCAACGGGACTTGTATACAGGGGTGTTTAGATGGCTTTGACGGAAGACAGTGCTTTAACAGTAAGAGATGGCATTGTTAAAGATAGACTTAGCAATTAAGTGCATATATATTAATATGAATCAAACATATTTTTTCGAAAGGATAAATTTTATAAATTGTAGTGTACAAAAAAAATCATTTAAATGTTTATATTAAAATGCAGTATTTATATCTTAATTTCAGCATGCAAAAAAGGATATTACGGAAGAAATTGCTCTAGTATTTGCACATTGAATTGCAACTTTTCATGTCACTTTATTTACGGATCTTGCAATGAAGGTAGATGATCATTTATTACTGTTCACATCTTATTGATACATGTGAATTTATAATAAAAAAAAATAAATTATTTGGAAATGCATGATTGTATAGAGATTAAAAATTGTTTGCTAAAGAGAATCGCTCTCTATTTTGCAGGGGGGGGGGGGGGGGG